>VZTO01010251.1:0-51948 GCA_013400615.1 Syrrhaptes paradoxus
TGAGACAATGCTGTGGGGTCTGGACAACCCTCTGTGAAGGCTGACCACACCCCTGAGTGACTGCCAGCACCTGGCCCTTATCCTGGTCTAAAGGGGGTAGCAGGGAGAGCAATAACGGCAGGGACAGCGAGGGGCTGGGGCTCCCAAGGGCCCCCAGCCCTCCTGGGAATTGCAACCAGGGTGCTGCAGTCCTGGCTGCAGGCTTTGTGCTATGCCTGCACTCCTGGCTCACCGTCTCCCTGTGCTGGGAGGTCCCAGCTGCTGGCTCACACAGCGGGTGTGTGACGAGGACCTGGCGTTTATTTTTGCAGTAAGGAGGTGAGGTTATCCCGCTGCACAGCTGGTGGCGGCAGTGCTCAGGGTTGGTGGGTGAGAGGGTGAGTGGGCAAACCACGGACAGCACAGCACCAGCACAAACCCTCTATGTGTGTGTGTGTATGCACAGGGTACCCACAAAGTGGGCAGCTGATGCTCCTGTGGGCAGGGTCTGGGCTCCCACCATGGGACTTTCACCTCAGCCTGCATCTCTGGACGAGATGCTGTGGAATTAGGGATGTGGGTCTTTTCCAGCTACTGTCCTGCAGACCTTTGTGTTTTCAACAGGCACGTTCTCATATGCCACTTGTCCTTGCAAGGCATGGTACAGCAATGAGCTTCCTTGCTGCTCCTGTTAAAACCTAGAGAAAATTAAATAATGAAAAATAAAGTAGGGGGCTGGATTTGGAGCTACAGATTTCTGCATGCAACAGGGCTACTGACAGAAATCGTTCCAGTCCTCCACAGCCCCTGGTGTCAATTAGAGTTACCTGGAGGCTGAAAAACCTGTAATGGAAACTTTAAGCAATGTTGCAGTCAGTTCCTAATGTTCCTTCCTGTTCTGAGCATGTACTCATTTAATTCTGTGCCAAACACATCTGGAAATGGAATTTTCAAGAGGCTAGCGAAGTTGTTAGGATTGTGCAAGAGTGTGCATTTGGACAGAAGCAAAAATACCAGGAAGGGGTTTCCAGTAAGATTCACAGCTCAACACCTGTAACAAGCATCATGGTCTCAGATTTGTACTGGGCTTCCCTAGCAGAGGTTATTCTCTAGCCCACGTAGGAAATCCCCATGGTTTTGAAGCTTAAAGGTCAATATTTTGAGTGTGCGTGGGAGGTGTCTAATCATGTTATTTTTAGATACAGGTCTGTTGTAAAACGTGTTCAAACATTTTGTTTCCCACAAGGCAGGCAGGAGCTGTGCTGCAGCTTGGACTTGTCCCAGCAGAGCAGCACGGCATGGAATGGGGCTGGCTTTCGCTTTTTCTTTGGTGGTAGCCCCCATTTCAGAAGCAACCAGCCAAGCAGTGCTTCAGAGGGAAGCGTAAAAATACCACATCTGGGAAAACACAGCTGGACCTAACTATAGTGCATGAACCTCTAAAGCTTGAACCTGTGCATATTGTTAAATGCAGGCTGAAATATGGGACAGATGAGATTTTTTGAAAAAAATTAAAAATAATTTATATATTTAAACCCCTGGAGCCCAGCCAAAAGTTTTGCAATGCTCCAGCTGCATGATTGGTACCTGGCTTTTTTTTGCAAGTCACACTACAAAGAAACCTGTTGCATAAAAATGACAGGCATCAGAACAGGGGCAGATATGTGTCACAGGGAAAACAGGGGAAGCACCGAGCCAGGAGAAATCAGATTTAGAGAGGAAATCCATGACCCTCATGTACACCTAAGTTCAAATGCAGGTTACTGCAGCAGGCAGCGTCCCACAGCACTTCTGGTTTCTCCAAGCTGCTAAACTCACCTGCAGTGGGACGAAAATCTGAACAGGTCCTGAGAAGGAACTACAAAAAAAAGAAAGCAGCATTGAGCTGTAAATGGGGAAAAAAAAAAAAAAGAAGAAAATAGTAAATAGTAGGGATATGTACTATATGAAGGTCTCTGACCACCTGTTGTGTAAGATATGTTGACCCATGCATGGGAGCAGTGAGCCCACACTGGCATTTCTGAGGTAAATGAGGGAGAGGACCGTTAGCCTCCCATGTTTTTTAACTAGATAAGTTAGCCCACAAAGGCCCTCAAATCAGGTTGTTATCTGCCTGTCTACCAAACAACTCTGTGGGTTAAAAAAATAAACAGAGAAAACCTTACATCTTAATTCCGGGAATGGGCAGTTCAAAGTAACCGTTGAGATCCACCTCTGTGATAAACACACCTACCCAAGATATACTAAGGAATGCGTCAAAACCAGCTTTAACCTGGTGTGTACAGACTCCTTTGGGGGAATTTTGTAAAATAATATGTCATTTCTACAAACCATAGTCAGTGCTGGAGGAGGGCTTTTGTCACATTTCTGTGGCCAACATGCTTGTACAAGGTAAAATGAAAAAAAATGATTACGTGAAATAAATCAAATACATAACTCAGAACTGATTCAGATCTAAAGGCCTGAATTTTAAAATCCAATACATTGCAAAAAGTTTTGCTTGCAACTGCAATTCAGAAATACAGATCCGAGGCTATTATTTTTCCTAATGCGTCTGGGTTCTCCAAGCAGCCTGTAAGATCTGCATTGCCAGCATTCACCTTTTTTTTGTGAGCACCAAAGCAACAGCAGAAAATGATTATGGTTTCTGAGATGAGGTGGGGGCCAGCCTGTGGAGAAAAGGACACACTGGCTGTAAGCAGCAAGGCAGGGAAAGGTGCATTTTGTTTCTTTTCTAGACCTCATCCATTTTAAAGTGAGCCAGGGAGGGGAAGAAACTCTGAATTGGGCCGAGAAATGCAGAAAATCTGGTTCAAGACATGGCCATTGAAAGGGCTCTTTATGACAGTGGTTGTTTACCATGACATTTCAGTTTACCATGCCCCAAGCATTAAAAAAGGCCATCTCCGATCTGTTACCTTCTAAAAAGGGAGACATATAAACCAGGGAGACTTACTAAACAGAACTTAAAGGAAGGGTAAAATGGGTGAAATGTTCACAAATAGCAGGGTGCTACTTAAAGACACAATATGAAAGACTCAGAGTAAATATTTACCATCAAACAAAAAATACAAAAGAGATGTCCTCAGGCACACATATAGACCCTGAAAAATTAAATGGTAAAGGAAGATACTAGAAGAAAAAAGCCTTTTTTTTCAAAGACAAATAAAGAAAACAGAAAAAAAAAACAAAAACCCTCGACTCCACAAAAGTAAAATCATAAAGAGGTAAACAAATAACTTCTTTTAAGATAGGAGACAAAAGTCAGCAATTGCAAGGAAGAGGAGAGGATTTTTGTTGTTCAACATACTCATAAATGATCAGGAAAGGTTGGTGAATAATGAGGTGATGAATATGCTGATGATTCAGAATTGTTTTTCATATTTTTCAAAAGTAACTGAACAGTTGCAGAAATACCTACAAGAGTGACTGGGTGATAAATGGCAAATGAAAGGCAGAGGGGGTAAGTGCAAAGTAAAGTGCATGGAGGAAGAGCAACCTGGTTATATAAACAAAAATATGGGCTGCAAATTAGCTATTGTCACTCAGATAGCTTTGCATCACTGTGGATATGCCAATTGAATATTCTAAGTGTCAAAAAGGCAAATTAAGTTTTAGTAGTTATTAGGGAAGGTACTGAGTGCAAAGCGACAAACAGGTTTGATACCGCTGCAATCCGTGCTGCTCCCATGCCCGCATCACTTTGTGACCTTCTGGTTGCCCCAAGTTAAAAAGGAGAAAGTGTAATTAGAAGAGATGCTGAGAAAAGCCCTTTGGCTCATGGGAGCAGTGAGCTATGAAAAAGGACTTTGAAGAGTGTAAGGATCTTGGAAACCAAGCTATCGCAGGACTGATGGGGAAATTTTCTCCTGGCTAAACAACAGGATAACAAGCAGAGGGCGGGAGCCAGTGGACGGTTTTCACTGTGGGGAGAGGTCACGAGGAGGCTCCTGCAGAGACTTATGCTGGGACCTTTGCAGCTTAACAAACTCATAAACCACCTGGAAGAGGAGGTGAGAGGGTAAAATTTGTTGACAACAGAATATTTCTGTGGTGACAAAGATATGAACCAATTGCTCAGATGGATTGTGCAAAACCGAATGACTGCAGAATAAGGTGGCAGGTGATGCTTAATGTCCATATATACGAAGTGATGCACAACCCTGGGAAAAGAACAATCCTACCTTTTCAAATAAAGTGACGGGCCCTGAGCTGATTATGATCACTCAGGTATGCGTGAGTGTGATGCAAGTGTGACATGAGCATATGGAGGATAACAGACAGTTTTATGAAAACACCAGCTCAGTGCTTAGCAACCACAAAAAAAGCAAATGGCAGGTTAACAATTATTAGGCAAGTGATAGAGAATCACACAGATTCATACTGTTATGCCATCCTATAAAACCACAGTATGTTCACTTTTTCATGCCCTATTCTCAGTCTGCAGCCTGTAAAAGGTCCAGTGATGGTGATGGTGGTGTGGGACAGCAGTGTGGGACAGCATCCACACCATGAATAACCATGTACGCTGGGTATCTCCAGGCTGTGAGGTCCATATACAGGCAACAGAAGGCAGAGCTTATTGTCTTGTCTGATATAGAAGTCTGACCACTTGAGCAGCAGATCAAACACACACAAAAGAAGACGGTTCCTCGCTGAGCATGACGCAGTTCAACTGCTGAACTCCCTTCTGCAGGACATTGCGGATGCTATATCTTCACATGGGTCTGAAAAGCAATTGAATGAACTCAGAAGTAAACTCCTTTGGGGCTATTAAATCCCCAGATTATATGTCTATCTCAGGAAATGTGTAAGCTGCAAACCACTGGAGGTTGGAAGAGTATTCTGGGAACGTATCACTGCCTGCATGACTACACTTGCTGCTCTTGAAGACAGGACACTGGATGGCTGGACTTTAACTAATGTTACTCACAGTTTCTCAGAATACAATAACCAGAAGGCATTTGCATTCAATGAAATGATAGGGCAGGGGTTATGAATGAGAAGAATATGGTGTATGAATGTATTCTCTGTGATCCTTCTTCACGTTTTCCTGTAAGCACCTGTAACTGGCCAGACATGGCATGGGGAACTGGGCTAGGGGTGGATTTAGCTTAGTCTGGCCAATCCTATGATTTTATCATTGCATCTTTTAATCTTCATAAATTTAGGAGCATCTTTTCAAACTCTCCTGGATTTATGAGTTTAATCATATGGTAAAAGTTTTGAGCTCTAAACAAGATAATCTGGTTTGATTTTAGTACTCAGTCTGGTAGAATTGTCCCAGTTTGGAGAATGGAAAATGCTGTGACGGTGGAGTTTCACAGATGCTTCTGAAACTCACTGAAGCCCAAAGCAAACCCACACCCACTGATCAGTTGTGATTACTGGAAGAAAGACCCCTATCTAGCACCTCTTCTGAAGAGGGGATGGTTTCTGGGTGGGTTCTCTCCCACGGTGACTGGCTAATAAATACTGCCTGTAGTGCAATCATTTTAGCATAATTATTTTATTAATGTTGGAGCAAGTGTTAATGTAAGATGTAGCAAGCAGGGGTTAGGTTAGTAACCATTAACCCTGTGAGCTAGAGGTAAATGTTTCCCTTATTAGTTTTTTTGCAGATTCTCAGAGCAGAGTGTGAACTCTGGTTTTCACCTTACCTGTCAAGGACTGAATATTATTCAGGACAGATGAGACAAAAAAAACCACTTGTAGTTCTCATTTGCTACTATGGGAACAGTGGGTGATTAAAACTTGGTAAGCCAGGCAATGCAGGCAAAGGGCTGTAAGGTTATTTCCAGCACAAATAGCTAAAGAGATAAATACAAATGAGAGACTCTTGAAATGGGAGAAGCAGGAAACCTAGGAAATAATAAGTGAGCCTAAGACATCATGTGGGAGGAAAAGGGCATTTCAGAGAAGTTTTTGCCCTATCTGTTTCAAAAGCAGAAAGAAAAAAGATACTGCCTATACTGCTGTCTCCAGGTAAAGGCAAGGACTGGAGAAGGCTCAGAGAGAGGTACAGTGTGGCAGGGTCTGTCAAAAAATTAGAGGGCAGAAGGTGAACTGGACTCACTCAGCTGAGCTGCTAGCAAAAATTACCTGCTGTGGTGGCAGAGTGGAGTCAAAACAGTCACTGCTTTTAGCAAGTTTTGGTTATTGCTGTTTTTATTGATGACAGTGAGTGGAGGAAATAACGGCCAGGAAGTGTTTCTTCTGCACCAACTAAATGTGGTTAAAAATAGAGGGAGAAATATTGAACTTTAATGTTAGCAAGACTATGTGGGGATTAGTGGGAGAGCTACTTCAGGAGACAACCATCTCTCTATACAGTTAAATTATTCAAAGAAGTTAACAAAATAATGAAAGAAAAAAGTAGATTTTTATTTTTCTGAGTTTCAAAAAAAAAAAGGCTAGTTACAAAATTCCTTCGAAACTTTTCTTTTAGGGATTTTAAAGAGAGTGAGCTTATGAAGTAATCTTCAAAGTTTTGTCAAGAATCAGAAAAGGAAAAACAATGTTTTCCTCCTCTCAAAACAAAAAATAATCTTAATAAGAACATTTTTCTTAACTGTGTTTTTATAATACGTTACTGCAAGTGAGAGCATTGCAGAAGCCACAAAGGTCTTTAGCTCAGGTCTGGATGAGTGTGTTACCAGTCTCCAGCTGGGACGAAGGATGCCACAGCAGATGACCTGACACCTGTGGCTGCCCTCACTGCATCCTACTTACCTGGTGTAACCCAACAAAAGCTGATGCAACACACCAGACTTTAGCTGAGGTGCAAGAACTAGATCAAATGTAGCCAGCAGGATTAAAGCGTTGCTTGTTGGAGTTGGCTGGGATTTTTTTAAACATAAAGTTTTGTCAGCATGAGATTGAAGTGGAAACTTGGTGCCTTGCAAGGATTGCATTGGCAAAACCCCGCTGTGACAGTTCTTCCTGATCTGAAGGTGTTTCGGGATGGGGCAGAGAGCAAGAGAGCTCTCTGTCAGCCCAACAGAAATCCATTTGCAGCAGTTCCTGGAAGGGAAAAGCCATCTGGGCTTTTAAAAACAAAAATATCGCAGCTGTTTCATGAATTCCCTGAGTCAGGAATAGCCAGCAGCTGGGAGTATACTAGAAGTGAATGCTTGCCCTCTTGTTGTGACCCTGGAGACTGGTATCTAGGGCCAAAGGCAGCACAGCTTTGCTTCTTTACACTTGGCGAGGAGGTAGCTCAATCTTTTCCTCTTTCTTATAAGGTCGTGTCTCAGATATGTGAGGCAAAGTGAGAGCTAAATCCAGAAAACCCCTTTAACAGTGGCAACATACAGCCTTTTGGGTATGAATAGGAAAGCGATCAAATTTTGATGATAAAAGACATTGTTCACATTTTCTCTATATGTCACACAGACAATACAGGAGGGCTCTCACATTCCATCACTGGATTAAATTTCTCATTTATGGGACAATAAAGTAAATTGTCAAACACATTTTCTGTCCACAGTAGCAAAACAGCAGTTGATCCATGCCTATAAATACAGGGAGGAAAATGTTAATATTGCAGTAAATCAAGCAGCTTCTCTCTTTCATATTTTGCTTTTCAGAAGTGAGACCTGAATTCTCAATGTCTCACTACTAATGGAAAAATTCTAAAACCTAATTAAAAAGTCTCTATTCAGTGGGCTGTGGAGAATTTATAGCAGTGAAATTGTCTGTGTCAGACAAATATGCTATTGATAGTCCTGTGGGAACTAATGATGAAGGGACTACAAATAAGAATAGAGAGAGAAAAAGGAAACAGGCAGTACGCTGGGCGCCGTTTCAGCCAGCTGGATGCTCGTGTGCAGGGAGGGTGAGGAAGGGAGAGGGCTGGGGGTATGCTGGTGTCAGCACTAACAAAGAGAGAAGGTTTCGTTGGGAGAATCAGAGATGCCCTGTGGGCTTTCACCTTTTCTCAAGGAAGGGGCTGCATCTGTGGTTTTGGCTAAAAGGACAGCAAACCATCCCACCAGGCATCACTGTCTGGTAACATCACAGAACACTTCCAAAGGGTGAAGATAAATGCTGAAACACAGCACCAGACCATCCTCGACATTCTGTTACCTCCAGTGACATTTGGCTGCCCCAGCAGTCATCCAACAGGTAGCTGTTTCCTGACAACCCACAGCGGGGCCTGGTGTGGCTGTAGCTCTGTAGCCGCCTTTGGGGAGCTCAGGTACTGCTGCCTCCCTTGGGCTACACCATGACACATGGATGCTGGGGCTGACCTGCACCCTGGGCTGAAGGAGGACATCGTTGTAGATGGTGTGGACAATGCTGCTGGGATCCACTGTGCACAGAGTCCCATCTGTCCCCAAGTTTGTCCTGTTGGTCCCCAGGACCTGTGGTATCTGCGTTACAGCTCTCAGCTGCACCTTGCTCATAGGCAAAGGCTAATTAACCACATCCAGGCTAGACAAGAAGTGCTGGTGAGATTCAGTGATCTGTTGTAAGGGCCATTGAGGCTTCTGAATGGCCCTTTTCAGCAACAACATCTGTGAAGAAACACGTGCACAGAGGGCAGGCTTTGCCACTGACGGACTTCATGCAAAGTTAATGGGCTTCAGGCTGAGTCCAAGACATTTCTTATTTCACCAGCCAGAGATCAAAGACTCCTTTTTTCCCAAAGCGAAACCAGTTTTCCTAAAGCAGGAACAGGCTCTTGCCCAGCCGTTACAGGCACGTTCACATCAGACAGGTAATTGAAAGCAGCCCAGCCCTCTCACCAGTCCTGCCCCTCTGAAAACACTTCCTTGGTGGCAAATGTCCCCTTCCCACACTCCTGGAGACCTGCTGTGCTGCAACTGAGCTGGTTATTGGTGCAGAGCATGGGGGCACAACACTTTGTAGCCGAGCGCATTGCAATGGCAGCACCCATTGCTGATGGGAGCACCAGCAAGGTTTAATTCCATATAAACTGGACAACGAGTTTCTGGTTGCTGGAACCCACTGTTACTCTGTTTCGCAAAAGCTGTTTCTGGATTTTGGTCTCAGGCTGGCTGGACTTTGTTTGGAGAGGTTCAAAAACTCTTTATTCAACTCCTCGATAACAAGAGAGAGCTTTAGAAATGTGGAGAACATGAGGCCCCTGTAGGAAAGGGACTGATTTCTGAAAAACAAGCTAGGTGCCCTTGCCTTCCTGCCAAATGTCCTCCTCATTAGGCAATAGGATCAGCCACTTTCACCTAATGTGTATTTAATTGTTTGCATTAAGGAGGGCCCCCTGCAAGGGAAGAAACTGAGAGAGGAACTATGTGAGTCAGAACGAAGCCTCAGAACTTGGGAGACTCAGCCAGGTGACCTCACCTGAAGGTTTCAGAGCTGGGGTTTTTCCCCTCATTCTCTCTTTCAGCCTGGAGGTAAATTCCTGGCTCAGTCCCTTTGCCATTTCAAAATACTTTTCTTTAGTGAAATTACATTAGTAGTAAGAAAAAGTTGTGCCAGTAATTTAATTCAAATTATTTGTTGCCACTTATACAGCCCCTGATGTTTGTGTTGGGATCTATTCTGAATAACTGTTATATAGTAAATGGTTTGTTTGCCATTCCTAAGTGTAGCTTTATACAAACCTTGATTAGATCATACCCTACCCAACTACAGGAGCCAGCATGCTGGTCAGAAATTTTCAGTCAGATCTTTTTCTTCCCATGCTGTAACTAAACTTGACCATTTTAACTGTGATGTAACAAAATGATTGCTATTTTGAGGGCTAATTTGGTGATTTTTTTTGGTATTACATTAGTCTCAGAAATTCTGCGTGTTCAAAACAAATGATCCCTATTCTTGGCCCTTGGAAAATACAGACCTGGAGATGGTGCGAAGCTGTGGCTCTGATGAGATACCCTCAGCTAAAATGCCAGTGAAAAAATAGCTTCCAAACAGACTTCAAGTGGGAGATGCCGTCAGGACAGCTGGGAGGTCCTGCAGAGGGTAACGTGGGCAATGAGGCTTGCTCCCTTTCTGAAAGTGCCTGTCTGGCCGTGGAGGGAGCCAGGAAGGTGAGCTTCACTGGCTTTAGATGGCCTCAGGGGTAGGGCTTCAGCCTGGCATGAATGTTTGGTTCCCATTCAGGTTAGGTGGGTCATCCCAGTGCCAACAGGACTTTCTGCTACTCGCCTGACCTCATTCACTTCACCTTTTAATAGAAAGAAAGAAAGAAAGAAAGAAAGAAAGAAAGAAAGAAAGAAAGAAAGAAAGAAAGAAAGAAAGAAAAACAAGTTTACATGTCTACTTGAAGACACGAGTTCTTGTGCTGTGGTCATAGCAAAATGGGTGGCTGAGGACAGGATGAGCACAAATGGCTTTGTATTCTCCATCTGTCATCTTTGTGTTCCTTGTGACAGAGAAATGCAAGTCATCTATCTGTAGGACTGATGGGGAAAAAATAAACCCTTAAATATTGTTTATTTCTCCGTCTTTCCTTTGTTGCTTTCTTTCCCTTCTTAGTTGGTTAAACCAAAGTGGCTCTGGGCATGTAGACCTCTACAAAGCAGATGTGCTTTAGATCCTGTACTTTGTTACACTGACATTTGGGCCATTCCTGTCTTGAACTCTTGATTCTCCCATGACGCAGCTGGAAGGAGGAGGAGGTTTAGGAGAAGGAAAATTTTTTCTCTTAGTATTCTTTTACCCTTCTAGACTTTTTAAAATAAAAAGTATACATGCCATAGTGAAAACTTCGTTTAACAGCTTCAGGTTCCCAGTTGTACTGCAGGTTACCCCTCTGAATACATGTCACCTGAAGCTCAGTGTGGGCCAGCGATGTGTCTGCACCTTGCCACCAGGGAAAACAGCGCAGTAGAAGGCTTATGATAATATTGTTGGCTTGCTCATGCTTGGGCTGGTGATTTTCACTCTGATACACCTTGGACCAGCACCCAGGGAAATGCAACAGCAGCCCCAGACTTATAGGGTCAGCCACCTTTTCATCTGCCTTCACAAAGCAGGAGGTGACAGGGGTGTCTCGAGCCTCTCTGTTCACTCTGGGTCAGTGCTCGCTCCTGTAGATGCAAAGTTGCACGTGAGGGGTCAGCCCTCTGCCCTGAGCTTTGGGTGCCAGCCTTTTCCCCTCAAGGTCTTGCCTAGACCAGTTTGCACAGAGCATGTAGGCAGCAAGCCCCCTCTGCAAGAAATGAGCAGGAGGAAAGTGGATTTCAGCAGGTCCTGTACCTCACTCCCTTCCCATTCAGTTAAACTTAGAAGATGTCTTCCTCTCCTGTCCTCCATATAAACTCCAGGGCCTAAAAGTTAGCAAAATTGTTTTTGAAATCCTCTTCTACAGGCCCTAGGGTAGGATTAATTATTAAGAGCTGAAATTGTGGGAGCAAGCCCCTCTGAAATGCAAAACCATTGCAGGAGATAGGGAGAGATGGAGTCACAGTGTTTGCATTGGGCATATTTAACCCCATGTCCAGCACACAGCTCTGCTGCCCCAGCCTTTGCCCACACCAACACCTTGCTGCCCGCAAGAGAGCGCAGCCAGAACTGCAGGTTCCTACCTCGGGGGCTGTCACCAGATCCATTTTTGCCTTGTGCTGTTTGAGCCTTTTATTCCCTACCTCCCCTGAAAACACAAGAGTCCATGGGTAAAGCAGCAAAGCTCAGCTTTAACTGAGACACAGGGAGGGCAGAAGTTGCACCAGCCATAGCTGGACCCTCTCTGCATGTTCCTGCCTGTCCCTGCCTGCCCACTGCCCTGGACCTGGGGCCATCCCTGACCTGGGAGAGCTTCTGCAGCTCCGGAGAGCTGCTCCTGCCATGTCAGGGTTGCATAGGATTGCACACCCTGTATTTTCCTCCTGTTTTTATTTCTTCAGCAGTATTGGGACAGGAAATACGAATGGACTAATTACCAGAGACAGAGGTGTTTGGTTTTTCTTTATAAATTGAGCACATTTGAACCTAGGAAGTGCTGATCATCTGAAGCACTGTGCACTGATTTGTGAGTGGGCTTTGCACTCCCTCTTCTGGCACATGGACTGAGTGTGCAGGAGGAGAAGGAGGAGGAAGAGGAGAGACTGCAGCAGTGGTGGTCCCTTGCAGAAGCGCTGCTAGCTGCTTGCAGGTGTTGGAAACGGGGGACCCCACCTGCCCCAAAAGGTCATCCTCCTGTTTCCCCCTTCCCCTCCCTTCCTCCACCACCAGCTGAGCACACCTGTGCCTGAGCCACCACACAGCACTCCAGCTTGCTGCAATAGAAAGAGATCGATTGTTTCTAGCTAGTTCCTGTACTTAATGGCCTCAAGATAGAATTGTTTCCCTTTGGCTTGGTCCAGTATGTGGATAACCCTGAGGTCCCCACAGCACTTGTTCTCCCTCCCCGGTTGCGCTCACTTAGAGGAGGGGATCTCTGCTATGGGCACGCAGTGGCATTCACCTCCCCAGTTCCCAGGTGCCTCCTCCCATGCCACAGCCCTGATCGATCAGACACCAAGGTTGCACCACACAACAGGCTGTCTGCTTGGCAGGACCTTGTTATGGTTTGAACCCTGGCTAGCACTAAAGCACCACAACAACCGCTCACTCACCCTCGCCCCCTCCCAGGGATGGGGGAGAGAATTAAAGGGGTAAAGGGAAAAGAGACTTGTGGGTCGAGATAAAAACAATTTAATAACTAAACTACAATAAAACTACTACTACTAATGATAATAATAATGATAATGATAATAGTAATGCATACAAATATACAAATGAGTGATACACATTGACACTACTCACCACCCAATGAGCAAGGTTCAGCCCATTCCCAGCTAATGATCCTGGAGCAGGGAGAGTCCCAAAACTGCAATTCTGGAAAGGAGATAAGAGCTTGAGCTCCAAGAGACCAAGTGCTGACCAAGAGAAGACAGCAAGACAACAGTGAAAAAGGGGCAACCCAGAGAGAGACCACCTGGCGAGAGAGAGCACTTCCCAATAGACCCTCATCTATGTACTGGGCATGATGTGGAAAAGACTATTGGCCAATTTGGGTCTCAATACTAAGCCTAAAATCAAATCCTAGGCTAGTAATTGGGGCTGTGCTCCTTCCCAGCTTCTCCTGTACCTGCAGACACTGGCACAGCAGAGAAACTGAAAAGTCCTTGACTGTCTTGGCAACAGCTATAAACATGAGTATGTTATCAGCCTTCTTCTCAGCACAAATCCAAAACACAGCCTCACACTACCTACTATGAAGAAAGTTACCTCTATCCTGGACAAAACCAGGACAACCTGAAGGTTGCCTGTCACAGGGCCCCAACATCAGCAGAAGGGAGGGGAAGGAGCAGCCTTTCCCTGGCCCCCAGTTCATGTCAGGGCCATACCTGCCCTTGCTGCTGTGCACACTGGCAGGTAGCCAGCCATATATCTATATCATAGGATCATAGAATCATTTGGATTGGAAAACACCCTTGAGATCATCAAGTCCAACCATAAACCTAACATTGACAAGTCCACCACTAAACCGTGTCCCTATACCGCATACCACTTTCCTTCAACCTGTGGTGTTGTGCTATTGACCAGAGAGCAATAGAGCTGCAGGTGGTATGATGTTTAGAGGACCTTGGGATCCATTCTGCAAGGTGCAGCAGGTATCTTAAAGTGCACGTACACCTGTGCTGAGCCCTCAGCATAGTGCAGGTCGGGGAGAAAGCCACAGACAGAAAGGTCTATCATTAAAACCTGAAGAGAAGTGGGAGTGGTTCTGGTGGATATTGATCGCCTGGAGACAGGGCTGAAACAGCAGGGCACATTTGGGATGGTTGGGACAAAGCAACACATCTGCTGTAATCATTGTGATGACTCTTTGACTCCTAGAAACCCACAGTTTTCGCTTGCTTTTGGGTGCATGTCACATTAGTTAGAGTCTATCTAAGCCAAAGGATAAGGTAAACAACTTTTACATGATCTATATATGCCGCACAAACATATGCATACACATACATTAATACATTTATGTAAAACTACATAAAAGCATAGAGATACATAAATATTTTTTCTTAACTAATCAATGCAGCCATTCCAGGTTTGCATTTGATATTTGACCTGCCCTGTCAAATAGCAAAAATAGCTGTGAACTCAGGGGTGTATTGCCTTCCACTATAAATAGCCCCAACACCAGTCAATCCTCTAAGCAAAGGGCTACTTAGTGAAGCAGGTTATGGTCTTGGCCTGCTATCAGAAGCAGGATATGGTAATCTTCACAGTTTAACGATTTCTCTCTCTTCTCATTAGTCCTGAGCAACTGCCTGTGTGTATGGCCGTAATGTAGCTGTGTAGACCACTATGCCTCGAAATGTCACCCCAAGGAGCCTTCGAGGGGGTGCCACTGTGCTGCTCTGCTTTCAGGGGGCACAGTAGTGGCAAGCTGTAATTACTAGGTATTAAAACCTAGCTAGGTGTAAACATGAAGTAGGGTATGACTTAGCTGTAACGTTAGAGCGATGCCACAGAAACTGTAGGACAGTCCATGTGGAAAGCAAAGGGGTCTCATGCACCAGTGACCATGGGCTTGGTCAGTGGTGGACCTGCCTACATCCCCCTCCAAGGCAAAGCCAGGCATTTCCCCTCCATCTGCTGGAAATGTTCTGCTGCAGCTGCCTCGCTGAGGATGCCCCAGGGACCAGAGGGCGAGCCAGACCTGCACCATCCAGAGGTCTGAATCTTGACAGCTCATCACGGCCTGTCTGGGCACTAACCCCCCAGCAGGAATCCTTTTTTCATGTTTTGTAGAGGACTGCCCATACATATCATACTGCAACCACCTGAGAGACACTCTGGTTGACTCTGTGTCTCTTACACCCCTCTGCCAGGGGAGCTGGAGGCAACTGCATAAAGAAAATTTCTGAGCTTTGTACAGCAAGGATTATACAGGATGATGCCCTAGTAACTGATTTAAATAAGCCTTACTGTTTAACACTACATTAACTAAAAATTTAGAAAATCTCCTTTACTTCTGAATATTGGCTCATTGTCGGAGTTCACTTAACTTGGAGAATGAAAATTGATTAGACCTTTCACAAGGTAATCCTTTAGGGGTGTTTCCAATGCCACTTTATTTTTCCTAATGTCACATACATACCAGAGTGAAGGGCACCGGTACGCAATCTGAAAGCAGCTACATAGCTGCACTCCCTGAGTCTCTGCTAGTAGAACAGGGCTGCTCCCTTTGAGCTGATGGATGGTTTAAATCCAAAATTAAATCTGCTTTTCACCAACTCAGGAAAGAAAGAAAGAAAGAAAGAAGCTGCAGTAATTCCTGATCAGATTCAGAAAAACATAATTTTTTAACTGCTCAAAAAGCAGCACTGCTGGGAAAGCAGACCTGCCTGTGACTGCACTACCACGGCTAAGAGTAACACCGTCCCAATCTCTCCCCTCCTTTCTTCTGACAGGAATGATACTGAAAGTGTCTTAATTTGCTGTGTCTATCATGTCTTTCAAGATCCCACACTGAATTATGTTTTGCCTCTGAACATAGCTTTACAACTACCAGCATAATATTAGCTTTATATTTAGCATTTCTTGATAATGAAGCAAGTTCCCCATGAGGAAAGTTATTTAGCAGTACCCCTAATTAGCACAGGCTAATTTCAGATGGCTTGACTTTACATCCAATAAAACTGCTGGATGCTGATAGACAAATTCCTGTGCTTACTCTCCAAGGCACTGCTGAGCCCCACAGCCAGCAAGGTGGCGAGGAGCCAGAGCAACATCTGCTGCGTCACTCTCCTCTGTCTGCAGACTTTAGGTGGGGTGTGAGTCCACAGACCCAAGTCACATTGGAGGCTTTTATTTTGTATCGGTTGTGTTTCTCCAAACACTCCGATTTACATTTGGCGGAGGAGGAGATTTTTGGTTTCTTTAGTCTCTCAACTGGTGTGTTCTTAGCCCATGCAGTGTTCCATGAGCAGGGAAGCAGCTGATCCTGGGCAAAGGCTAGCAAAGATAGGTAGGTCTGTGTGGTAGGGAGGTTCAACCATCAAATTGGTCATTCTCACCAAGGCTGGTTGGGGTCTCCTTTATCACTGCATGGATGTTCTGCTAGTTGCTGAACAAGTTATTTTCAACTCTGTGAATCACCAAGTCAATGCTTTTATGTGTGTGTAGAGCAATATCTTTTATTTACTCCTTAAATTATACAGTGGCAGTAGGAGAGGGAAGATGGGTATTTAAGGATAAGGGGGTAGAGAAAGCAACGGGCTTGTGAGGTGAGAAAGAGATCCTGAGAGGTGGAGAGGATCTAAAGATATTGCAGCAGAGGCACTATAAAAAGCAGAGATTATCATGGTGTCAGTAGACTTGGGGATGCAGAGCCACAGAGGGGCAGGGATGCAGAGCCTGACCACAGCCTCTTGTTGACACAGCCATGTCTTACTCCTCCTGCAGGTGGGTGCAGGAGGTGAAGGAAACCTTAAATACGTGACCATCTGTCCCCTCACTTTCACTGCAGCCACAGTGCAATGAAGTAATTTGTTTCTAGGGAAGCTTAGCTTTCATTTTCCTACTGGCTTTAAGGCTTACTTAAAATTAAGCTATCTAATGGGTATCCGCACATGGCTGTAAGTATCTAGCACTGGGTGCCCGTACAGAAAAATTTGTATGTAACAGTTATATTTTTCCCCTGAGGTCTGTAAGTTGTGATACTATTCATTCTAGTCCTAGTAAAAGTGCCAGTAAAAAGGAAGGTTGATATATCTCTAAATAATTTTTTTTCTTTCTGCCATTGGTGACAGACACAAAACAATTTGTAGGGAAAAGGTTCTTTTTCACTTTTATTGTCCAATTATATCTTCAGCCTCAGATAGGAATAGTTTAACCAGGTAATTGGAGATGTAGATAATATACTGCTCAACAGATCTCTTTGGATCAAAAACAGCTCTGCTGTGATATCTTACTACTATTCTGCTGTAATTCTTTAATATATTACCTATAAAAAAATATCACTTTTAAATATATCAAAGCATGAGAAAGCCAGAGGCTGTGATTTCCAGGGCATCCTGTACCGTGAGGAACCTGCAGTACCAGCACACAGCACAGCCACACAGTCTGGGGAGCTGCGGCCAGCACCCACCTGAGAACTGAGCAGGCTTGTGGATGCCCTTACCATGCTCCTATGTGCTGGGAGTGACATTCTTGGCTAGGGGAGCTGCATCTCCCCAGCAGCCTCTCCTCAAATAGCCAAGAGGGCAATGGGAACCACAATGGTGTTTGCATTACCCACTGTTGGCATCTGAGGCATGAACTGTCTCAGTAGTTTTGTTTTTTTTTTTAATGGAGGTTGTAGGCAAAATTTTGATGTATGCTGCCATCTGCTGTGGGCTTAATATTATCATAAGCGTTTCAAATTAGTTTCTGAGGTAATACTGCTGAGCGTAAGGGTGCCCAAAAAAATGATACATGGCAGTTACACTAGTTATAGAAAAAGGATCTAGAACTCCCTTCCATTTGACCCTGTATGCAAAACATCCTTCAAAGAGTGGGAAATCTGTAAAAATTAATTATCATTTACGAGTCATTTTATTTTTAAGTGCAAATGATGCCCCCCCTCAAGCGCTTTATGCTGTGATGCTTCAAGACAGACTTATTCTTTACTCTTCCTTTCTCATTTTCCACTTCCTCACTGCCCTCCCTCCCTCACCTGAAAGCTTCAGGGGGACCATATTTATTTAAGGTGACACACCAGAGAAGATGACCTCATTCACACTCCTGTACTTGGGAGCCACTTAAATTTAATTCAGCAAGAATTAAGCAAATCCTTTCTCAGGAAAGCCACTGGCAACCAGACAGCCACCAGAGCCCCACCAGCCTGCCCTGCACCAGGCTCAGCAGGGAACAGTCCTTGAAAAATGGGTGCACAGGGTAGCATCCCACTTGCTGTAGCAAATTCCCATTTATTTAGTCTCCTGCTAAAGTATTAAAGCAGTGGCTTCGGCCTTACCTCCTAAGGCTGCATTTTGCCAAGCTTGTTTTCACTGTGCGGCCATACCCAGCCCTGGCTCTGGGGACACATTGATGTGTTTCGGCAACCTCAGAGCAGAGGTATAATGTGGGTGCCCGGTGCCAGGCTGGGCTCCTTGCTCAGCCACCGGTCGTGTGCCTACATTTACCTTGTGTAAACACACTCCAGCCTTCAGAGATGGGGGATCATTAATTTTTCTTTCCTCTTGCCCGTTGCACTTCACAAGTTTGTGTTGCTCAGACTGGCAGCTACCAGACTGCTCTTCAGGAAAACAAATAAGTTACAGACTCAATTTTCTTTTAATTGTGAATAATTGGTCCGAATGTTTTATGCCATCTGCAAGGCTGCATTTTTAGCTCTCCCCTGCCAAATCTTGAAGCAAACTGTTCAAAAACTGGTGTCAATGCTGGGGACACAACCTGCTGTCCTCTACTGGAGCAGGAGCTCTGCCAGCAAGAAAACGTGTTATAAAAGCAACAAAACAAACTCGGAAACCTCTGTTTGAATAAAATACAAAAAGCCACAGAGATTAAAGGCAATGATCGAGTGTGCTCTTTCAGTGCAGATAAGAAACACTTCCTTGTACCTTCCCTAAAGTTAAACAGCCAATGTAAGCTCACTTCTTACTGAGCTTTATGTAATCTCAAGCTCCTTCTGCCCACTAGTGTGATACCGCTTCTCAAAAGGCTATTTGTTGAAGAAAATAAATTTGATCTGCACATCTTAAAATGGTACTACACTCACAGAGATACTGGAGAGTGTGCACCTTTCTGGGATCAAACTAGGTTTGTCACCACAACAGCAAGATTCACAGTGCAGCACTTAGAAAGTAAGAGTTTGATCTGCTTTGTTTGGAAGTTAAAGACTCTCAAAAAATTGGATCAGCCAGACCTATTTTTTTTAAGCCTGATGTGCAGTTCTTGTATTTGCATTTACAGACTTATATGAATGTTGACGGTGAGACATCCCCTATGAGCAGAGCTGTGCAGCATCCCCACCTCCGTGCAGTGATTGCTTCCTGGGGTAGGATGTCTTAGCATGTTAAAAGCATGTAACCTCTCAGAAAACGGTTTGGCTTTCTCGGACTTCAAATCTATGGATTTGGTTTTATGCTTATCTCTGTATCTTCACAGAAATCACATTTATATTTATACAACTGAAGTGAAAAAAACAAATTTCAGACTGGCCAAGGGAGAGTTTATCCATGTGATGTTTCTTCTGGGAAAACTGCATATTCAATAAAAGTCACATTTGGCTCATCTAAAACTTATCAGCTTTGTCTCAGTTTCTGGACTTAAATATCATGATGACAGGAACAGGTGATGAATGGAATTTTTTCTTCATATGCCAGACATTTCTTGTAAAATTGTATATTGGATTCATTTTCTGAGAGTCTGTTACGTGTTGATGCAAGTTTGCTCCACAGGCTATGCATACGAGCAGGTTGCGTTTCTAGTGGATGCTACAGCTGTAGCACAATGCTATGTTAAAGCAACCATTTTAACCAGTGACCTGAGTTCACAAGCTAGAAACTACTTCATCTGCTTCTTTAATAATGTAGCAGATATACACCTCTAGTATAAAGATCTTAAATACTTCCAAGATGCTTACCATGAAACTCCTAATCAGGATTAGTTAACCTAGAGCTGCCTTCAGTCCCACCTTTTTTGGCAGGCCCCTGTATATGCACATGCAGTATAGCTAGTTATTTTCATTGAACAGAAAGAAGAAAATTCGAGGAAAAGTAAAGGCTTGGTAACCTGTCATATAACCTCTTTGAAAGTTAATTCCAGCTGTAACACCGACTACCAGTAGAGACCAGTGCATCAATCCCACCTCTCTTTGAAAAAAATGCAGTGCTCATCTCTGTACAAAACCCTTTCCCACAGCAAATGTCCCAAACCCCCATGTATCTTCACCTGGGTTAACACAAAGACATATGCTAATACTGTGATTATCTTTATTTTTAAACCTCTGGTATAATAATAACCAATGGTATAATTTGGGGGAGGACAATCCAGCGTTACCGAGAGACTCTTGTGTATTCTCCCTGTACATAAGGTACCACAGCAAGGGGCATTACAGCAATCAGAAGAAAGATTTGCAAGCTCTTTGAGCCTGGGTTAGCTCTAGCCAGCAGAGATTGTCATTGGCCTGGGGGGACAATGTGGCATCTTGTTTGGAAGAGTTCATTAGCAGTCTACATTTTACATTGGATTTCTCTTTAATATAAAGGCAGACCACAATGAATAATTATTGTATCATTTTTTATGGAACTAGAAGTAGTTCAAAGTTAATTTTCAGGGGGACTTTCAGAAATACGAAGTAACAGCTCTGTGAGCTGAAAGAGCAATGCCCTCATCCCTAGACTGCTGATAATACTAGAACAGGAGCCACGGTAGGGCTCTGAAAATGTTATGATGACAAACAGTCAACGTTACAACTCTTCTGAAAAATGTCTTAGTTACACAAGGGTTCAACGTACTTTGTTTAGTTCTGTCATGGTTCTGTCAAGTTGAAATTTCCCATTTCATTCCAGGTTTTGTGACAGTTTCCATTCTTTGCTGTTTCCATTGCATTGTAGTTTCTTTAGCCAGGTTGAAAGGTATTGATGCATTGTCCTCTGAGGTCAAAGTTTGTGTCCACAGAACAACATGGAAATTGAAAGTTCATCCAGGTTTTCTGTTCTTGCTTGATTTTCACCTGACATGTTGCAGTGAGGAAGCGGTTCCAATTTCATTGGTGCTTTCTTGCAGCAGTGGTGGATGACAGTGGTGATGTAGAGACAGATTTAGAAGCATACAGACTACATCCAAAGCCACATTTCAAGAAGATCAGCAGCATTTCATCAGATGATAAGATCAATTTTGGCTGATACTGAAAAGATCTGACAATATTATCCATTATTCAGCCTACCTAATCCCTGGCAATCAATTCTAATAAAATTAACAATTTCATCCCAGCATTTTTACAAAGAGCAAGTGTACTACATGTTGTGAGCTCAGGAGTCTTCAATGGCTATTGCACTGCATGGTGTATCATACATAGAGCGATGATTTTGGCTCTGTAGCCTATTGGAAGGCAGTAAAGGCTGCTTTCCCTTTAAGACTGTTCAGTAATCTCAGAATTTTTTCAGTAAAGTTACAGCCTGTGTGTTGTTCATTTCAGAGCTATTTACCCCAAGAAAACACCTAAGAATTCAATTTTGGAGGAGTTTGTTCAAAGCCATATGACAAAAGGTGTGAATACAGAAATTTTTGCTAACAAGAGTTGAACATAGTTGCCAAATGCTTGGCAGAATTGCCAACTGCTTGCTTCATGCTTGCTTTAGGGCTTCAAAGAAAGCTGCTTGTGCCTGTGCAATAGAGCATGGACCTTATGTATAAATCATTTCAGGAAAAAAGTCTTTTTGTAGTCTGGTTCTTGGAAGGCGCGTACTACAGTAGTAGCTAGCAACCCTATCTAAAGTTGCTCTAGTCTTTTACTTGTCATGTCTGCAAAATTTTGTTGTGATAGCATCCTGGATTATCAGTCTTTGCACTTTTTCTACATGTGAAATTTGTAGCTGACAGTAAATACGCATGCCCATCATCCAGCATCCAACTGCCTCTCCCATCCAAAAGAGGCTGAATGTGCAACAGTTTTAATTAAGTATGGTCACCAGCACCAAAAAGAAATGGTAAAAAGTAGTCTGTGAAGGTACAAAGTTTAGAGCAGATGTCCAGAAGAGTGTGGTGGGTCCTTCCATGAGGGTGGATCTTGATGTGGGTTTTCAGAAGCCCAGTGCACCATCACTCTCCTCAGGTCTGCAGTTCTTCTCTCTGGGAAGAAAAAACAGTTATGCATCTATTCAAGTGCTCATGCCTATTGAACTCTGAATGGGAATGACTATTTTTTCCCCCCTGTACTAGTGTCACCAAAGGAACCACAGGGATTTTGGAGACAGTTCTGCCAGCTGAAGTTCTTCAGAAAAACACACCATGTCAACAAAAGAGCTGTGGTCCAGTTTCCACTGGGTGTACTGTGAACCTGAGCAAATGCCACCAGCTTCTCTCACCACCGGTTCTTAGCCTTGCATGACCTGAGACAGGAACACAAGGCTCATAAAGAAATATGGTTATGTGGGATTGAGGAATATATTAGTAATAGTGGTAGATACTGCATGCATGTGACACATGCATACAGGGGGCTAAGTAGGCTTTGAAGGGGTTTATTTTGTTTCCTCTTAGTTGTTCCATTGCTGGTTTTTTGGGTTTTGGTTTTTCAAGTTGGTTTTTGTTTTGTTTTGTTTTGTTTTGTTTTCCTGAGGTGGGAACTTTTCATGTCTATTCAGATTTCATAGTTGAAGCATACTATTTCTCATGCAGTAATATATGTAGGTCACTGGTACTCCCCTTAGTGCTATAAATTTTTTGCTTCTTCCCTAGTGGGAGAGCTGTTCAAAATGGAGGCAGCAGAAATTCTGTTCACAATGTTGGAGAAACAACTTACTAAATTATATCAACTAATTTTCAGAAAGCAATAAAAGACTTCTGTTTGCCCTCACAGGAGAGAGCCTTTAGCAAAATGTTTGTGTCCTCCTGAAAATCTGAGAGACGAAGTGCTTTATTCAGGTTTCAAAACTGGAAATGGAAGATCAGAAAACAAAAATGCCTCTTCTTTGATCATGCCTTGCATTAGATGATTGGCCTTGATGTGTTAGCTGTTATATAGCTAATTTCCAGAAAGCAAGCTTTTAAGGGCATGCTGATAGCCAAATTCCTTATCTTGCAATTTTGCATCTCTTAGATCAAAATGTATCTCTTTCCTAACTCCTTTGCTAAGCTTTAGCTACGAGCCTGAATTTTCTTTGAAGAAAGCACAGAAACTTCTGGAGAGACCAAATGAACCGCAGTCCATGGTGAGCAACAGCAGATCAGAACCGTTATGCTACAACACAGATCTGCCAAGTTCATACCATTCCCTTGGTCCCATTTTCAAAGGTACACTAGTTCTACTTTCTTTTGATTTGTTTCAGAGACCATTAAAGTGTGTCCATGTTTCTATGCTGCAGTTGAAAATCCCTTATAAGAGGATAAATGGACGACTTAATGTTTAAATCTGAAGGATGTCCCTGTGAAGAATTACAGTGTTAGCATTTAGCCAAAAAGAAGATTTAGCTGTACTTTTTTCCCCTTGGTCACTTCTTTATAATGGAGATCTGTGCTTTCATTGGATATGAACTCTTCATCTGAAATGTCTGGGCTTCTGTATCTGCAAATGAATCACAATGATGTATGCATTTGTAAGGAAGCAAAAAAAAAGTAATATTAGAGGCCTTAAAAATTTAGAAATGTTATCCTGTCTTCTTTAGCTTTGTTGAGTGATGGATAGGCACATGATAGTATAAATCTTCATGTGTTATACAGTTTGTGAAAGCAGCATGTGTCATACAGTATACAGATGGGGGGGTTAATTGAAATTGCACACAGAACGTTATTTCAGGCATTCCCATATCTGTGAATGCTTGATACTTTGGTTTGAGGAGGAAGTTTCACATATTTCACAAACAAGATGGGGGCAGGAGTAGTTTCATCACTGTTGCGGCTGGGGGCTGTATTGCTGGTGCTGGAATAGCATCAGTGCTATGTATTCATTCATTCATTCATTTCAGTAAAAACCGTGTTGGAATAGCAGCACTGGCACCACTGTCTGTGAGGACCAGGCTAGAGCAGGGTGGGACACACACTTTGGTGCTTAGGGTGCCTTTGCTGTGAAGCTAAGAAAATTATAATTAAGAGCCTATAGCTAGGCATCTACCTGTGAGCTATGTGCCTAGACTCTTAACAGGGCAGTGGAGGACAGTTCACTTGCCTTGGACACACACTATCTAGTGCCACTTGAGGTGTCTTAGTGTGCTTTGGTGACTTCCATCAGCTGGTCCGGAAGGCCCCAGATCTCCCATAGATCCTCTACCATATCTAACTGAGCCATCCCAGGGTATCAGAGACATTCCCATGGGGGTGGTGGATACAAACCAGGGCAAGATGCAAGATCCTTGTCCTTCTGCGGGAACACCTGGGAGCCAGGCAGGACAGCCTGGGGTCTCTAAAATGGCTCTGGGTGGCTCTGCTTAAGCAACAGACCCCTGCCTGGGAGTCCACCTGACACACAGTGATTGTCCCTACTCAGCTGACTGGACTCAGCGTCTCTCTGGCAGCGCTGGAGGGGTGCTGGCAGCAGAGGACCTGGTCTCTGGAGAGTGAGCTGCCCTTGGGTCAGGGGAAGGTGGCTGCAGCATCCCCCCACTTCCTTGCCTCTGTTCTCCCCTCCTTCCAGCCAACACCATCTCCCACCCTCCTCAATTTCTTTGGCCCACTGCTAGGTTTTTTTGGAGCAGCCTCATGGCTCCAGGTAAAGTTCCTTAGCATCTCTTCCCCATCTCCTTACTCAGCCCCTTCACACCTCCCTGTTCCCTGATCTGCACCTCCAGGACCCCTCCCCAGTCACCTGCATGCTCCTCTCCCCTCTCCACCCCTGCCCCGGTGCTTCCTGCATCTCGCCAAGCACCCCGCACCCTGCTCTGCC
Source organism: Syrrhaptes paradoxus (assembly GCA_013400615.1). Lineage (NCBI taxonomy): Eukaryota > Metazoa > Chordata > Aves > Pterocliformes > Pteroclidae > Syrrhaptes > Syrrhaptes paradoxus. The sequence continues at coordinate 24,509 of VZTO01010251.1, forward strand.
TAATCTGCGCATGGAGCTTCCCCCATCCCCAAACATGCCCTCAGGTTGCACGTGTCCGTACAACACAACTCAGCTGTAGCAAATATGAGCTAAACCCTGTGTAGCACAGGCAGAGCAAAGTGACAACCAGAGATGGAGAGACAGGGCAAAACCAGACCTCCATCTGTTCGTGTATCCAGTCCAGGAAGGAGGTGGTTCGGCTGTAGACGCCTGGCTTGTTCTTTTCTGCACAGCCCACTCCAAAGCTGGTGGTCCCCACTAACTTCCAGATGCTCATATCTTCGCATGCTAAAGGCCCCCCACTATCTCCCTGGAGGACAAAGAATTAAAACAAGTGTCAGTGCCCCAGAAAAGGAGGGGAAAGTCCATTTGGGGGTGTGGGAGGAGAGGCATAATTCAGTAATTCAAAGTCTCCTGTTTCTGCTCTGTTCTTGGTCCTGGGAAAAGCATATGTTATAGCGGAAGTCGGAGCCTTCTTAGAGTTGTGTATTAGATCATATTTTTCTTTCCCCACTTAGCTTTAAGCAGAAGCAATGTTGAAGCCTGCTGTTAAACAACATTTAGGTGCTGGGAAGTGTCCCTGTCCTTCAAGCAAGGCATCGCTAATCTGTAGTCTCCATGCCATGGTCTTGGTCTCTCGGAGCTACTTCTCTCAGAAAGCTCTAGCTACTGAGCTGAGCTGAGCCCAGGGTTGCAATAAGCTTGTATGCCTCCTCCTTGCCTGCTCCCACATGCAGTCTCACACACTGCTTTTCTGGCCCTTCCCAAACACTTCAATAAGCAGATGTGACTCAATGGACTCACATCTGAGTACTGAAAATTCATAATTTCTTTTGCTGGGGCAGTTTTCTTCCCTATGAGCATCAAAGCCAACACAACAACAGAAAAAGAGGAATTTGGAACAAGTCTCTCCCTTTGGTGAGTAGGGCTCATTCTGTCACTTGGAGATGTACGCTGAGTGTGCTGCTTCCGGGCAGCTCCTCCAGGCACAGTGATGTGCTGATGTTGGGTACCTTGCTAGTGGGGCTGTGCAAATGTGTGCGTAAATGAAGATGTATGCACCTAATGACTTTGCTCTGTCTTGTCCCACGCATACTTGGGACTGAGCAGATCTGGAAACACTATGTTCCTCCCCAGCCCTTGCTCTTCACTCATGACTAGCTAGATGAGTCCACATTAGTGTGTATGGGGATAAGACCTGCACAAGGTGGGTGCATCATGCCTCTGACAGTGATTTTGAATCATCACCACTCTGTGTGGTGAAGGATCCTCTGACCCATCACTGCTATGACCCCCTCTCCTCCAGAGTCATTACCAGTCCTCTGAGCTACGCAAACACCTCTCCCTTTCTTCCTTCCCTTGCCTCACTCTACTCTTTCCAAAACCACATGCTTCTGCTTCTCTGTTGATACATGCTTTGGCTGCTTTTTGCGATGGGGTTTCTGTACCTTGCAAGTCTCCAGAGCTGCTCACAGTGTGGCGCTGTGCAGTGCAATTCAGTGCAGCACAGAGGCCACAGCCAGGGCAAAGAAAGGATGGCACTGTGCTGTAGCACATGCAAGAAATTTTAAAATGTCTTAAGTAAATTTGACTTAAGAAGTAGCAGATATGGTCCACAGAAGAAATATAAAAAGAGAATTGTAGCATATGAGTGCCTGCGTAGTCAGTGATTGATATTAATGACAAACAGAGTAAATGGCACAAAACCAAATGTTTGCCCAAGAAAAGCCAGGGAGTGCCTTTTGATAACTTATCACTCATGTTTTTCCATTGCTGCTATTAATGAGCACAGTTGCAGTTTGGAAACTTCCATACCTGGCAGGTGTCTACTCCTCCCTTTAGGAAACCGGCACAAAGCATTGAAGGAGTTATGATCCCACCATAGACATCCCTGTGATTGCAAATTGCATTAGAAATCAGAGGAACACCTGCATAATTCATGGTGTCAGATGTATCACCTGTTAAAAACAAACAAACAAACCAAAACAAACTCAGAGAAAAAAACTCTGTCCTTGAAACTAATCTGTAATCATAATCAGAAATGTTTTAGTATATGAAGAACTGGCAATGAAAGGTGAAAAAAGTATGGTTAAAATGACAACATACAAGTAAGGCAACTAACTGTCTCAACACTTACAAAATCCAGTAACTAGCAACTCCATAGAGCTGTCGATTGTCACAGTATATAGTATAAAGCTGTACATTATAAGTTTCTCCTTCAAACTAAACTGTCTCCAATACTCGCGCCAAAATTTATTTTTACTTTATCATCTGTTCTGTTAGTCAACAAATCAACTGTAAATATCTGATTGTTTTTATAAATATTTGTTTAATTTAATCAGAAATGAATGAATAATTTCTACAAATGGGGGTATTTTCACACTGTCTATTATCAATTTATAGCTAACAATTTATGTGGTAAACCTTGCTTTCATTTTTTCCCACCTTTTGCTGGTATCTGTGGGCCAGGTAACATACTGTTCATGTTCTCCGAACAACTGAGCACATGTTAAATGAGATAAATGAAATATGATAAAAAACAATGACCTGAGAATTCAAGCATTTTCACAGGAAAGTGATTCAGTGTATATTATTGATTGACATGGCCTGTGAGTCATGGGGGGAAAAAAAAACTATTCCCTTTTTTGGTGACATTATTCACAGATCCAAATTCTGTATCATCCAACCTTCCTGAAAATGTATACATGCTATCTCTGAAAAAATGGATGGTCAATTCTTGCATTCATGCTGTACCTTCTATGCTTGGAGTTACAAAAGACACAGCTTGTTTGGCTGGGACTAAGTACAACATTTGTGGACAGTGTTGCTGTCTACATGTTATTTTCAACATTTTCACAGAGTGCACCCATCCACTCCTTGTGATGAGGGTTTGTACAGCAATTTTGCAGTTCAGGGTGAGCATAAAATTTAAGGATATGTCTTCTTTCCCACACCAGATATTCCAGAAAATTTAATGTTGAACAATGCTCCAACCAAATCCTGTATTTACTGTATGTGAGGTGTTTTCATGTAGTGTAATGAGCAGCAAAACATTTAACATACCTCCTTCCACAGTTGCTCCCCATCCTGATACCCAACACATTTTCCCTTCTGGGAACTGTTCACCAAAATTAGGCAGACAAATTGGCTCTATGTGACCTATTTTTTTTAAAAAAAAAAGAGGGAGAAGAGAGAATTGCTTTTAAGATTTAGCAAAAAATCATATACTTCAGTAAAACTTAAGGATTTGGCTTGCAGTGAACTTGTTATGAACACCACCCACTCCCTACATAAACAGCTTGGCAGCTCCGCAGGTCTTTTGTCTTATGACCAATACCATAGGTTTGAAACACCACCTACACCAGGCAGAATTAGTTTGAAGTATGAAGCAACAGAAGGAGGTGTTGGCAGGTCAATAAACTGAAGAATGAGCAAATAAGAAATGCACCGAGTATGCAGCTGACAGGCAGATCAGAGACCCCACAGCCTTGGCTATCTACAGCATGACTGCATGGCACTTTCTAACAGGTTTTGTGGAGCAGCACATACAAAGAGCCATCTCTGCAGTCTTCTGAAAGGGCAACAAGATGTCTGGGGTGCTCTTTGCTTCCCACCCATCAGCTCACAGAGTTTCAGTGCCTCTGCACTCTGGGGCACTTGATGTCATGCACTATAATCAGTGTGTGATGCTTGCAGGGATAAACTGTGACCTGTCAAGATGAGCTGTCACTGAGCAAAGGGAGGGAAGATACAAGGTATTACTGGCCAATTCCTAGCAGTTCAGTTCTCCACAGTGCATTCATCCCAGCTCAAAGAATCGAGCCTCCAGCATGGAGCCTCCAAGGCCCCCCAGGCTGCCCCCAGCCCCCCAAGGGCCTAGCAGGTATCTCGCTCAGGTGTGGAGCTATTACTGTTCTTAACAGCCTCCCAAACTCATTCCTGAGCAAAAGAAAACGTCACTAGCTGAAATATAAAACAGAAAAAAAATCAAGCTTAATTTTCATTTAAAGTGGAAGTTTAAAGTATTTCAAGAGAATTGATTCAGGAACTGGCAATCTAGATGTGTCAGAGAGAGAGAGCTCCCCTTTGTAGAGAGCTCACAGTGATTAGGAGGTATTTGCAGCTGATCATTTAAATTCACACAACATTATTATACATTTTTTCAGTTCACTAGCTGTGTCAGCTGTAGGTAGCATCCTGCTGAGAAAATAAAAGTAGCTGTAATTTAAAAGCATCATTATATTTGAATTGCCTTTTCTTCTCTTGGAAATTTAAGCTTGATTTTCAGCTTTGGACACTGCTGGATCTCCCCATGCTCACAGAAAGAACATGATAAAAATCTCTGTGACCTCCAAGCAAAATGAGGTGGGGTGTTTATTTTAGATAGGAAAAATATTCAGAAAGCATAAAGTTAATGTTTGCCCATTATTAAATGTCTTCAGTAAGCCAACACCAGAATGGGCTGGGAACATTTTGCAGAGCTCTGTGACCACGTTGTTGCTCACTGTGCCTGGATATCGAACACACAGGAGTTCCTGATAGTGGGGCCACGTGGTTTCTGCTGGTGTAGTCTGATCAGGGACTGCTGCCTTGCCATCACAGCAGCGGGCAGGCTACTTCTACACTGCACATCTCTCATTGCTGTTAGAGTTGGTATGGATCCACACAGCTGTCCTGGGTCAGGCATGGGACACCAACAGAAATTTACCTGTTTGTACTAGGAAACACCCTTCTCACTGTTAGCTAGAAAGGCGAGAAAGTCAAGTGAAAGCTAAGAGGAAGAATTACCATTGAGAGCAAGCGGTTCTACCAGTTTCATCAGTGCTATATCATTTCCCATTGTCTTGGGTTTATAACTTCGATGGTATATAATTTTTTCCACTGAATACGGGTGAACCTGGGTGTCTTGCTGAGTCACAAAACCAACCTGCACACTCCATGAGCTCGGCAAATACAGGCTGCAACAAAGAGGTAGGAGAGAGTGAAAAACCTTCAAGAAAACCCTCAGGTTTTCTAATTGTCTCCTGAGCTTATGAACCACATAAAACTCAACAAGCAAATAGCTACTCTCTGCTGTACTTGCTTACCTATCTATTAATATTGGCTATGTTTTACATCTAATTTTAAAAAACATAGAAAGGGTGACTTATCTTAGTAACACACTGGGTCACTGATATATTATTTGTGCAGCTTTCTACAAACATATGGCGTTTTGCATTGGCCTGTCTGTCCTCCTACATGACCCCGCAGCAGTTGATGCTGCTGCCTGGCATGCCTGTGCTCAGCCATCCAGCTAGCTCAGGGGCACTTGTGGAAAGACATTTTCAAGGGAGAGGCTTTCTTTCTGGAAGGTGCTGCTGGCCCCTGTTCATGAACAGCCACATTTTTCAGCCCCCAGCACATGGACAGTTCATCTTCTCTTGGCTTCACCCCACCAGGATAGCAGTGTGGTAGTGGCAGTGCTGGGAAAAGGCTCCAGGGATGTGTGTTGTGTTGCCAGCTCCCACCCCTGTCAGCCTTTGAACGCACCACAACCAACTGGGTTTTTGGGCAGAGCTAAGGACAAAAGTCCTAAAATGCATAATTCCTAAATAATTATTTTTATGGCAACACAGGTCTCTAAATAGGGTCTAGGAGTGGGATTTGTCTGTCCCATCTCTTCTCTCTACTGGATATAAAAGCATCCTACAGGACTTGCTCAGAAGCAGACATACATGTTGTGGGTGCCTAAAAGTGGTCAGACAAATCCGGTTTTAGCTGCCTAAATGTCTTTGGTAAAAGTGGCCTGGAGTGTGGAAGAGTGAGAATAGCTCTCCTATATTAGCAACAAACAAGACTGCAAAACCAGACAACTTATTATAAATAAGAAAGAGGGCTATGTTTATAATTCCACAGAGAAGAGGAATCTAAATAACTGTTTAGCATGTATTTACAACTCAAAGACTACTTGGAACAGCATAAAAAGGAGCAGTCCTGCCTGATAAAAAGGTACAAAGCACAGTACAACTCACTAACTACTATTGATTGATCCTGTCAACTTGAAAAGGATCGTGTAATTTATTTTGAGTTCCAGAGTACCAGGGCAGCCAAGTACAAATTCCTCCTGAGCTGTTAACTCACATGCAATGTACACAAATCCCAGACTGGGATACTTAAAATCTAGAACTTAGATGTCGTTTTAAGCTAATTTCCCAGAAATCTGGGAGTGCCCAGAATATCTGAAAACTGAGGACCCTGATTTGGACCACTTCTTGGGAGGATTTTTTTAAATAAAGATCTGCACTTGTGCACAAAGAGAGAGAGACGGCTTAAATGTTATGGAGCAAGCCTGTGAAATAAGGATGACCGAATCTCTCCTGCAGTTTATTTTTAAGAGAAAGCATGGTGCCCTCCTCTGGAGTGGTCCCACACACAGACCTGCTGTAAGTGGGGTCAGTGGGACACTCTGAGGAAGATGATTTAGGGACTTACTCATAGACGCAGTGGGCAGCCGTGAGGATCCAGCGCGGGGTGATGACAGACCCTCCGCAGAGGTGGTGCCCGTGGAACTGCAGGCTGACCTGCCAGGGCCACTGCCGGGGGGAGGACGCATTGCCCCCCACAATCCGTGGCCCGTAGCTGGCCCGTGTCCCGCATGCTGACAGAAAACAAAGGTTACGGTTCGAGGAGGAAATGCAGTCATGGTCTAGTCACCTTCAGCCCTGCTACTCCCAGCCTCGCTGAGGCTGGGAGGTCTCTGCAGCAGGACTGTCCCCATCCCCATGGCCCATGCCTTGGGCTGTGGCTGCCCCCAGAGGTTTCTCCTCCTCCCTCCTGTCCCTGCAGCATTGTGCCTTGTAGCTGATATGGGGGCTGCGGGGCTCACATCTTCTCCCCTGCAGGTGAAGTGCTCAGCTGGGCTGTAAATCCCACTGTTCTGCCTTCCTGAAATGCACTGGGGCCCAGGGGCACACCCAGGTGGGCTGAAGCATGTCCTCTCCCCTGCTGACTATTTTGCTGTTGTTTTTTTGCTTCTTGTATCCTGATCTGAAAACTAGCTGACATGGAGGGGTGTGGGATGAAAGTTCAAATGCTAAGACAGAATTTTCCTTTCCCTGCCAAGATGGCAAAGAGTTGGAATTACGGTATCCATCCATGGACTCAACTCACAGTCCTTAGACACCTAATTCCTGCTGTGATTCTCACCGAAATGCTCCTGTTACCTGATGCCTTCAATCTGCCCTCCCAGCCTATTCTTACTTTCTGAAATTCTTTTAAACTTTATACAAGAAATATAATTTTTCTTTGATGGGATAAACTGATGGTATAGCATGCCCCAAGTATGCAATTCCTCCCAACTCTTGCCATGCAGTGGATAAAGAAGGACAGTTTCAGTTTTATTTTAATTTTTCCTGATTCTTACCCAAACATTTTAAGATGATCACATTGCCAGAAGTGCATTCCTCTCTATGATGAAAAGAGTGCAGTATTAGTTCCAACTGACAAATGCTGGGTTTTTTTTCAGTATTATGTCATTTTCCTGTACAACTATGTGCCCATAAATATAAGTAACTCATACATTGAAAGAGGCACAAAGTCAGGTACTCATTCCGTCTACTTAGAGCATTTAGCTGAACTACCTAAGTTAGGAGAACTTATCTGAAATACTTAAGTTTGGAGCTTAGACACCACCAGGAGCCTGCAGACCATATGCTGCCCTGTGGAAGAGTGGTTCACTCTTCCATGAGAGGAGTCTTATCAGCAATTGCCAACATGTGATCTGTAGTCTCCTTGGATCCATAGCTTGCTTCTCAGTGAAAGGTAAGTAAGAAAAACAAGCAATTGTCAGGAGGAAGAAATGGACCATAAAGGGTTCATAAGCCCACTGGGAAACATCTAGGGGTCTGTAAACTGAAACAAAGTGCTCTACAGTGGGAAAAGATAAGTGCCTAGTGTCTATCCATTTGCAAAAAAAAAGGGATCGTGGGACAAATAGGCTTTTCAAATAGCTCATTTTAAAGCCTTTGATGACTTTAATGGGCCTTGGATCAGGCTCTTAATTCTTCTTCCAGCAAGACTGCTACTGAACCTTGGTCTATGATGCACAACACCACCAACCACTTACGAAGTATTACGTGTCTGAAAAAATAGGCAACAATCTCCTAATAATTCTAATTCTAATTCTAATTCTCCTATTGACAGCACTCTTCCTGACAGGATGAACCAGCGAGGCATACCTGAGGTTTGTTGCATTGTGCAGGGATGTCACTTGATCAGCTGACAACCAGTGGCTGAGAGATACGAAATGTCTTTGAAACTGTTTTTCAACTGCAGCCACAGGCAGGTAACCTGAACTCACATAACTGAAAATAAACCATAAACACAGCTTCCTCAGACAGCATTTCAGTAATCCGTTTAAATAATTCAGCAGTTCTGCTAATGAAAACCCAGTGTAGCAACCACAATAGTCAGATTCTGACATTCTCCCCAACAAACGCTTTTTCTAATGTGCGGGTATTTTTGCCGTAATCATGTGTAGAAGTCACACACGCTGGGAGGTGTTTAACTGGCAAAGAAAGTAAGTTTTAATTCTAATATTGCACTAAAGTTTGTGTTGTAACTGACTGGCAAATTTCCTGAAGCACTAATGAGCTCATTGTCTCCTTTTTCTAGAGTTATGTTTTGCAGCAGGGAGGATGAATAGTTTGTAATTTTTTCTTGTCTTTTATGTTGAACAATTGAGATTATTTTATCCTAAAGGCAACAAGAATTTATTCAAGGAAGCTTTATACTGTTAACTAGAATATGCAGAAATCAAAATTATGCCATCGTAAGAAATAACAGAGCATCACTGCAAGTCACAACTTCAAACTCTTTCTCAAGGGTGTTGAAGTTTGTGAAAGAAATGGTGCTTTTCCAGGAATGGGATCAATCCAGTAAGAACTGCCTCACCATGTTTTTCTCTAATTGTGAGGTGGACCTTAATTCCTAGCAGATGTAATGCCATTAATTGTATATACAGTTTTTCTACCAAGGAAGTAAAAGAAATGGAAAATCCTCAGGTGTTTTTAGTGCCTTTCTGACAGGCTGTAATCTGCTACAGAGACAATTAAGATTCAGGCTCCCACACCCTTTAGGGAAGATTTAACCAAACCAGTGTATTTACCCATCATCCAGGATTTTCAAGTTTCTTTCATTTTGTGTTCATACCTTGAGAAACCCAAGTGTTTGCAGGTAGTATTTCCATACTCTGCTTTCCAGTCATCAGAGCAGACCGTTCGCCAGGATCCAGAAGTGAACACTTGCAGCACTGCTTTCTTGCCACTCAACCTGACTTTGAGATTCAGAAGAAAAGCCTGAATGAGTCAGGAAAAGAACCACCAGGTACACAACAGGTACACAACAGTGTCAATGCACCACTGTGGCATCCATATGGCTGACAGTTTTTACTACTTATCTTTTTCATCACTTGGATCCTTTGACAGAATTTTTCTATTTTTTTTTTTCTCCCTTAAAGAAGGAAACTAAGGTATGCTGATCTAGAACAGGCAGGATAATGGGAATGGATAGGAGATGATAACTCTAATACAGATGGAGAAGGCTACCTCGCCCTCCACCGAGCCTAAGCAAACTTTGCTCTTTGCAATGAGTTGGAGCTGCAGATGCTCAGCACAGAGGAAACCTGTGATCAAGATAAGTGATGAAAGGTGGTTGGCACTGCCTGCGCTGGACAGCACAGTTAGAGAGGTGGATGCATTTGCACCCAGCCACCCATGGTCTGCCATGGAGTTTCCTGCCCTCTTCCCTCTGCTGACATGGGGCTGGCATGTCTGGGCTGACGGCTGAGCAAGGGTTGGGGAGAGGAGATGTGCAGACTGGGAGCTCAGCTCCTGAGGACTCCCTCTCCATTGCAGCCTGGCTCTGCTCAGCACAGCAGAGCACTTCCCCGTGGTGGCTTTTCTTGCCAGCCTGGCCCCAGGGCTGAGCTGCCCCAGGGAGCCAACACTGCTGCAAGCTGTGCTGCCTCCAGCCAAGAGACCGATGGGTCAGTCCTGCAGAAGGTCCAGGCATAGAGCCATCAAGCATGATCCCTTCATCCTGCATGTTGCCATGTCCTCCTCACCCCAGCACCCCTGCACCATGGCTGCTGCTGGGGCACAGAGCCCTGGATGAGCAGGAGGCACCTGGACCTGGGAAAGGGCCAGTCTATGTGGTCTTCCCAGGCAGAAGGGGGGACACACATGTGGTCACTGCTAGACAAGTTTCCCACAGGCGGGGGCCAGTGTTACGGTGTTGCAAAGGCAGACAAGAAAAGCAGAGGTATTGCCCACAGGCTCCATGGAGGCCTGAAGCTTCCCTGGGGAAAACACACCAAAGGTTGAAAGCATTGTGCAGGGTTAGCTGAGGCCAAAATCTCATGGTTCTTGTAATTTCTCATACTGCACAGACAGGAGAGAGCATTAGAAGTACGCTGATCTAAAAATCAGTTCTTCTGTTTACTAATACGAGAGCCCTTTCCCTTCAGGGGCAGAAAGCGTCACAGTCAGCTTCCATAGTGCAGGACGGGAAGGGATGATTTTAAATGGCTCTGTGATGCCTGAAACCATTACAGAGAGAAACTCAAATGTGGGGGCATACATTTCACACAGGAAGCAGAAAACTCCACAGTACTCAATGCACAAAAGCCATCACTGACCTTTCCTGTTCCCATGTCCCTTAAGATCATAACAGGCTTTTGCAATCTTCAAAACTGGCATGGTGCAACTGTGTGCCAGTGAATACGGAGAGTGCTGTATGTATATATATACCATCATGCTGTGACAGTATACCTTGCAGGCAGAGGAAATGTTAGTAGTCAAAAGCATCTAGACTTTTAATGGAGAAGCATGCCTGATATGGCAGTAGCAGCATTCAGCAAACATCACATTTATCTTAGGAGCTGTCTGATTTCTCACAAACTGTAAATGAATACCTCAGAGAGATTGTTCTTCTGAAGTCATGATTTAGCGATCAGTCTCTATCTTTCTTGTCTCACTCAAACACTTTACAACAGGCATTTATTGATAATGTGCCAGATGCTACAGAAGGAGGTAGGAAGGATTTATAATCAAATTTAAATTACCACATCTGTACTCATCCTCCCCTTCTTTACAGTTGAAGACACCATTGCACCTGTCTGATTTCTGGATACACTTAAAGGATGATCGGCAGCGAAACTTCCCAATGCAGTTGTATTGGACTAACAAGAATGAAAGAAAATAGCATGACGAAAACACACTTGAATATTAATTTAACACTTCTGATTTCACTTATCTGCCCAGCTTTCTGTCTTGTTAAGAAAAAGACAACACCCGTAGTCTAGGAACTTTTGAAGTACAACCTGGAGGTTGCTACATGGTGCTGTTAAACTCATCCATTAGTAATGACTTGGAGGATGAGTCAGCCTTGCTGTCTGTGTTGGCTCCTTCCCAGCTCCCTCAACCCAGTTTCTCTTTCACTCCAGGACAAGTTTCTGCCTTGTGCCCCAGCCCCTCAGCAGCAAGGCAAGAAGACCCTCGCAGGATACAGCCAGTGCTCTCTCTTCCTGACGGGACACCTCAGCCTCCTGCAAGTTTATTCCTCTTGCAGGTGTGAAGGCACCGCTCTAGCATCAACATACTTGGCAGATCGCACTTTCCAGTCGCAACTAAACCCACACTGTTTTATCTCTTCCTCTGTAGTTGTTGGAAACAGGGGAAATTTCTTTAGTTCTTTGGAAACAAAATTAGAAAAGTGAATTACAGGACAAAAATATGGTGTGCCCTACTTGAAGCCTCCCCCAGTTTCTAAACTCTCAGCTCAACACCTGAGAGGAATCAGCAAAGTTTGACTCAAGAAAGGTTTCTTGGTGCTGCGGGTTCCCAGTGTTGTAAATATTACACCAGTCCTCTCATGAGTGCCAGATCTATTTTATCCCTAAATGTAAATAAAATTTAAAGCCGTCACATCAACAAGATTTTTTACTTCAGCAAACAAGCCTCAGTAGCAGTTTCGTCCCATTCCAAGTAAAACGTTCATGAAAAATTAAACATTTGAATGGTTAAGTGAGAACTTAATGAATAACTAATTGTACTCACCACCCAGGCCAATGGCAACTGCTAGGATTACTGCAAGGAATAAACCACAGATATATGGAAAGTATTTTAGGGAGGTAAAAACATGGCACATAGAAGGTGGTTCGATATCTCCTGGAAACCAAACAGAAAGAACAGCTTCTGTGAAGTTAAACCAGCTTGAGTTTGCACTGAAAAAAGATTTATTTAACATTAAACTAGATGGCACTTGTAACCCCCGCATACACTTCATGAGCGGATGAGACCCAGAGGTGTTTGGATCCCCCAGCTCAGAGGCTGAGAAGGCTCCAAGTGATTTGGGGCTGGCTGGTGCTCTCGGACACACCTCCAGCATCTGCCTCATTAGGGGTCTGAACAATTCCCTTACAGAACACCTGGCCTGTCGTCAATGCAATTGATAATATGTGCTCTGAATTTTTATTTCAATGGGGTGCATCACACTGAGAGCTTTAGAAGTATATGAGCACCTCTCCTGAAAATGTGAGACTCTGAAAAAAAATGAAATTCAGACATATTTTGTTTGTGTAATCAAACCTGTGTGTGCAGGGTATGCATATATTCTCTGAAGACTTCAGAAAGCTGAAGAGGTTTAATATATTCTTTCAGCAGAAGTAGCAAAGAACAAACTGGTTTGAGTCTCCTCCTAATGACTGTTCCTGTCTGTGATGCTTCCTGACTCTTGTCTGCACCAAGCCCATGGTCCTGGTGCTCCCTCCAGCAGTAGCCCCAGCTGGATGCTGCTCTCAGCACCATGTCTGGGACAACAGAAATCCTGGGATGTGGCCGGAGGCCACATAGCTCCGCCTTGGGCACTGGGAAGCTAAGTCCCTTGCATGATGAATTCCTACACAACTGGGGTAACAGAGGTGTGGAAACAAGAGGAACCTGAAGATTCAAGCAGTACCAGGGATATTGGAAAGAAGACAGGACTAGCTAGTAAATAGGTATTCAAGATAAGAAAGACAAAAGTTACTGGTCCTTTTGGACTTGGAAGCAAGGTTAACGAAAGTGACAGAAAGCCAAATTTGCAAAAAACAAGACCATCAAACTAGAAGATAGCTTGAAAAATGCGGGGAAAAAAGTGGTCTAGACAAAGTTTTTCTGTAAAGACAAGGAGAAAACTGAGCAATGGCTCAAGGCCAAGTTTTGAGTTATCAAGGAAAAAAAGATGCATCTGAAATTAAAATACACATCAGCAGTAATTGCTGAATACATTTAATGAGCTGGACCAGTCCTGTTCACCGATAACCCCCACAGCTGACCTCAGCTTAGTGGTGTTGTCAATCTGTAAGACAGCAACAGATTTCACTGAAAATAATCAATGGTTCACTTGAATGAAATATATTCTGATATACTAAGGGCAAACCATGTGAAAATAGCACACATAACTCAGTCATGGGTACACACAGGAACTGGCAGAACCTAGTCTTCAGTTTTAATTCATGCAGCTCTCACCCCCTTAGTCTTCAAGCTTTGAATTTGAGATCAGCAGAAAGTTGCAATCAGTCAAGGAAGACAAGTGTCTCCCAGTGCTTATAGACTCACAAGTAAATCCCAGCCTGCACAGACCCCTTCAGCAGCAGCTGAGTAACGGGCTTTGGCAATGGAGCTGATGACTGGTGTGCCAAAAATCATAGACAGCTGTAGTAGCTAGTGAGCTAGAAAATTAAATTACACTATCTTCATCCATGATGCTCACCCTGACTGTGTTAAAGATGATGGCTGTTTTTGCCATGAAACCTATGGGAAGCAACAAACATGCATGCTGTTCCTCCAAGGCTGCTGTGTTGTATATTCATTTTTTTTAATGGACTAGTTTTTAGATTGGTAAAATTTCAAACAAGCCATTCAAAAATGTGTCTGAAAAGTGTGGGCAAATAGATGCTACGTGGCTGAAGTGTGTGAATAATCTGGCTGTGAAAAATGCTTGTATATGCGAGCTGACACAAGATGTCATCACCTGTTAACATGCTGGCAAACCTCACAGCTGGGAGAGTGAGGTTGTGTTTCTTCTTCCTCTAAGTGATTGCTTTCTCTGACTGAGTGGGCAAGCATAGTTTTGCAAGGCTAAAGACCTACATTAGCCATTTAGATTACAAAGGTCAAAAAGCTGTGCAGCATCCCTACCAGATCCATCTGCACTGGGGTCCACTTTTACTTGTGGTATGAAGAAAAATCTTTTGAAGGAAAACTGAACTTCTGGTACTGGTGGTTCATCTTCTGTAATAGTGATGATTTCAAGACTTCCAGTAGTGGGATTTGTCTCTTGTACCTGGCTCAACAAGGGGAAAAAAAAAAAAAAAAGAAGAATATAATATTTAAACAAGTGATTTCTATCAACTCAAAAAAAAAGAAATCTGACACCCTTCTCATTATATGAAGAGACATGTAGTTTTGCTTCATATTTCAGTTTTTATTCCGGTTTTTCGAATGTAATACAGATTCAATGGAATGCACAGGGACACTTTGCTGTGTTTGCCCAAAAGGCATCACCTTTTAAAATGTTGTGTACTTCATGTCCATGAGAAAAGCTCTTACAATTAATTAACTCGCAAACCACTGAAGTTAAATTTTGTTCAAGTTTACCTAAGCACCGTAGCTACTTTTAATAATTCACACTGGCAAGAATTTCACTTGAATTTCAATCCATTCCCTGCGAGGTGCTCTTTAATTTCAAGTGAAAACAAGAGAGACTAAAAAGCATTACGACACCTGCACAGCACCTGGCAGGATCCTCTAGCATAAGCCCCTTGAACAGAAAACCTTTGATCACTTTCTACACAATGAAAAACAATTAAAATGGGCTACACTAGAATTCAGGGTAAATAGCTTTGAAATTATTGTTTTTGACTCCAGTTCTGCACACTGTCACTGGCAAAAAGAATCAGATTTTTGAACTCACAGTGGTGTGAAATGGGTCCAGGTTTGTTAAAGACAGTGGAGCTGGTAAGCTGTAAAAGCAGCATAAATGTTTGCAGAGTCAGTTCCAGAAAATGCTTACAATTACACATTTTAGATAAAGAAAATGCAGCTTGTCTGTGACACTATATCTTTAAGTCACCTGGAATATCTTTTCACCTTTCAGCAAACCAAACCAATAAGGTTTCTACATTTTCATTTGATAAAATTTCATGTACATTTCAATGGACATAAATTTTGTATTGAATCTTCTAGTTTTAAGGCAGAGAAAAGAATGGTTTGCTGTGCAAGATTTTTAAATATTGAAAGAAAAAGCCTTCTAACTCATGCATAAATTGTCCATCAGGAAGTAAAACAGCATTGTGAATTATATTACACAAAAGCTGAAGATTGATGTGTCTTTTATTTAGAGGACATCACACACTCCCAAAGCTTCACTCACCTCTTCCTGAGAAGTCATAGTTAAAAGCAGAGATATTTTCTTTCTTCATTATCAAAAGAAACTAAAAGGAAATTCTGAGGTTGCTAAGCCAGTCTGCTCTGGAAAAGTTTTCACTGAGCTGCCCGCGGCTGCCCATTCAGTCATCTGCTGCATGCAACACTATGGCAGCAGCCTGTGTAATTCAACCTGGTGAGGGATATCGGGTAGCGCTGGATGGCATGGCTATGGAAAGGGGAAGATAAAAATTCAGCATGCTTTTTAATTAGCCTAAGAGCATCAGGTAATATTGTAGTATTTGCAAACCTCTCTGTAACCCCTCAGCAAAGGAGCACCACAAACCACACAGGTTTACACTTGCTCATCTTTTATCAAAACCCATGAAGCTGAGATGAGGAGTCTGCCGATAGCTGCAGATGGCAGAAGGTAGAAGCCCCAGGTGCTTTGTCTCTTCAGCACACAAAGCCCATAGGTTCACCTTGCGCTTCCTTCACTTGGTTTGCCTTTTGCTGTGTGCTTGCGGCAAAGAGTGCACTTAAAAAGAGGTTTTTTGAAATAGACCCATGCTTCCCTTATGGATAATTTGTACAATTATGTATTGCACAATATTTTGGAAGTACTTTACAAGCAGTATGTCATATTTTGGAAACATCAACTCATTTCTACTCTAGGATTTAGAAAATGAAAATATATGCTCAGCTTCATAAAATGTTCAAGAGTAGTAACAATTTGGCTTGTTTTTTTTTACTAAGGAGAGAGAGATGACAGAGGGGAGGATGAAGGGAAGAAGGAGGAGGAGAGATGAAGCAAAAAGCCATGGCAGTGTAAGTGAAACAAGGCTCCTAAGAGGCCAGGGAAGAAATGCAGGTTTTCCATGACAAAAATAATCTCCCTTCAACTTGGCTACAATGAGGGAAGTTGTTCAGTCCCTTTGCTCTGCATGATGGAAACTGGCACTTCAACAGGAGGCAATGCCACGTCATGTTCCTGTGAACTGTTCATATCTAGTCTATGACATCAAAAGTTCTTCATCAGCTCTTATGCTGATTTTCAGCAGCCTTCCCTGGAAATGGGAAATGTGGAGAACATTAAAAAATAAAAAAAAACACATTTAAAAAAGGCAAGCAAATGAGTATCTATAAAGAAAGCTGCACTGCTTGGGTTGCTTATGGTTCTCTGTTGTTCTCCCCACTGGGCTCCAGTGACAAACAGTGGGAGAGGCAGCCCAAACCAGCCAGGTGCTCCTAGGGGAACTTCAGCCAAGGGGGAGAAAGTGAGGCTCATTTCAGGAGACCAGCAGCTCAAGTGACCCTTTTAGCCCACAGATCCTGTTCTCCCCAGGGAGTGGTGGTACCTTCAACAAAGACAACCAGGGGAAATTCTTTCTAACTGTTTCACCTTCTCTGGCCATGCTGAAAGCCCTGGAGACCAGCCAGCCCAGCTCTGCAAAGGCTCCTGTGGTAGGACCAGCACCCCGGAGAAGGACAGGCTTCTCCCACTGCCACCTTGAGGTGCTCCAAGCCCTGCCTCAGGACACAATGGCTAGGTGGGACATTGGGTTTGACCTTGCACAGTCAGGCAGCTCATGGTCTTTGACTGAGGAGACCAAAGCACAAGCCATGTACAATAGGGATGAGAGGACGTGAGTCAAGCCCAAAAGGAAAAAAATCAGACTACAAACTAACTTCTTACATGCTGCGGGACAACTCTGCTCACCTCCCCCTCTCCACAGTAGCAGCTCAGGTAGATTTCTTGGCTTTCAGAAAACATTTTAAAATGAAGGGCTAAAGAGATCCTGTCTCAGACCCTTCAGCAAGTCCACCCTGGTTGTGACGTTTACGTTTGGACTGCTAGTCTTGTTCTTCTGGGGTAGATGGGAAAAGATTGTAGATAGCTTTTGTTTTTTCAGCCAGCCTAGAACAAAAATTCAGAGATGCAGATGCTATGAAAACAGGATGTCAGCTTTTGTCAGAAAAGATCACAAGAGGTTTGAGGGTTTTTTTATTTTAGCTACCTCTTTCTCTCGCTCTCATTTTCTTACTCCCTCCCCCCTCCCAATTTCTGTCAGCACTCAGCACGCAGTGGGGGGAAGAGTGGAGGAGATGGCGGTGGCTGAGACACAGCTGTATGCAAAGGTGTCCAACAAGCACAGGAGGCAAAGTACCTCTGTACTCCTCGAGTCTCTCCTCGCCAAAGGCTTCCCGGCTCATATCGCGTGAGTAATGTGTTTGGTTGCCTTTGCACAGTACGAAGTACTTAAGATATAAGAGGTATTTCTTATAAGATCCTGACAGCAGGCAGCTTGCTTTTTTTTGTCAAGAGAGCGTACTGCTTTCTGGGGGTGATGTCTCTATACAGGGATAAGACCTGTCTTGCTTTGAATTTCTTGTAGGGCAGTGTGCATTGCTCCTATTGCAAAAGCAGCCTCTTCTGTATCCATTTTTATAAATACTGTGTATATCTGAAGACACATGCCCTTCCACATCTTCAGATTGAGAAGCTTCACAATGAGTTAAGAAGTTGATGCCCATAGTTTGCTCTTGGAATATATCCTCTTCCATTTTTTCTGCTTATCACCGTTATTATAAGGGAGGTAAATGTAGATATAACTTCTATCCAAAGTTTTCTTCAGGCATGGCAAAGATCTCCTGCTGAATATTGTCACTGGAGCCTCTTTTTAAAAGAGTAAGCTTTCTTTA
Organism: Syrrhaptes paradoxus; assembly: GCA_013400615.1. Lineage (NCBI taxonomy): Eukaryota > Metazoa > Chordata > Aves > Pterocliformes > Pteroclidae > Syrrhaptes > Syrrhaptes paradoxus. The sequence continues at coordinate 42,658 of VZTO01010251.1, forward strand.
ACAAGGTGCCACGTATGTCTGTCAATTTTTCTTCGTATCTTGAATCACGATCTTGTTCCAAAAGCATGTCCTACCTGGAAAATGTAATAGTAAAGAATGAAGCCCTATGCTTGGCAACTGCAATGGATGAGAGATTAACTGGTGGCAGCTAACCAAGTTAATAAAAAAGAAATGTGGTGGTCACTCCCCCCCCTGTGGTTGGACAGGGAAGTTTTAGGGACGATTTTCCAACTTCTGAAGGGCAAGTATGGACACTTTGGTTCAAACTGTTCAAAAAATAAACCTTTTCATTTACATGTCAAAGAACCCCTCACTGAAATATTTTAGAAAAGAGAGCAATATCTCTCCCTTTTGACTGAAAATCAAGCAAGTTGAAAAGGCTTCATTTGTAAGTGTTGTATTGTTTTAGGCACAATGGGCACAGCTTACAAGGAAACTNTATTTGTAAGTGTTGTATTGTTTTTTAAGGAACAGCTGTCTTTAGCAGATCAACTTTATGCACGATGGGCACAGCTTACAAGGAAACTGTGGGTCCCTTGTTTCCAGTTATGCACAGTGGAATTTTAGCTGTGCAGCTGAAAACCTGACTCATCATTTCTCTAGTAATACTATAACTTTGGTCACCCCAAAGTAATGGCTAGGTTTCAGATTTTTTGTCCTGTATGTGATGATCTTCAAATCCCCTTTGAAACAGTTTCCGCCGTTATTGAGATGGCTTTGTGCTTCCCAGGTGAAAATCAAGAAGCAGTGGCACAAGTACTATGCCAATTGACATAAAATGACAAAATGTCCAAAAGCACTTTATTTTTTAATTTATTTGCTTTTATTGATTTTAAAACCTTCAAAATTTTGATTGTGTTTTTATAAAACTTTTTAGCTGTCTCTGTAATTCCTGAATTTAACTGTGAAAGAAAGTACTGAAAAGCTGTTCTTTTGAGATGTCCTGGCCTGAGAAAAATGAGGCTGGGTGGAAACATTACAAAATCTTTCATAATGTAGAACCAGCACGTCAAAGCAACATTTCCCCAAAGAACAAAACCCAAATGTGTGAGGATCAAGCCTAGCATCAGATCAAGAAAATGGGCCTCCTCTGGTGCTTACACAGAACTGAACTGTGCCAGCACCTTCTGTTATAAGAAAGAGCCAGTGCATTCTCACTGGAAAGATACTATTTTAAATACAGATTTTCAATGGTTTATTCCCACTCTTTATCTGAGAGAAACTGGTATATACAGAATTCATTCTATGCATTATCTTGCAATCTTCACTGCTCATCTTGGAAGCATAGGATGTTTAGTCACAACCTCATGCTCTTCTGCCACTAAAGGCTCTACAAACCCTGCTGGAAAGCATCCTACAGTCAACGAGAGATGAGACAAAAGGTGGGAACAGGCACAGAGGGAGGAAGGAGATAGTAGTGAGCTAGTCCATGGTCTCAGGTCTCTCTTGTTCTATTACATTTACAATTTTGCAGTCCTATGTTTAAAAAAAGCTGAAGTCAAGCTCCATTTTGCTTCAGGGCTGTTTGCAGAGAGCTTCTCTCCGAGTGGGAGGGGCACCATAGCATGAAGTAGTAAAACGTTCCCTTTGAGGTTTAACAACTGGCTTACAATGTCTGGCATCACTGAATGAGCAGCAGGAGGCACTGACATTTCAGCGGGATACAACAGGAAGGGTTGTATGAGGACAACAGGAAGGGTTGCATGAGGACAACAAAAACACAGGTTGCTTGGGTTTGATGTGATAGAGAAAGGGGAGCCAGCAGAGATGTCGAAAGAAAATGCGCAGTATTGAGTCACAGAGGACACAGGCTAGTTTTAGAGCAGCTAGACTCACAGTTTTGCATTGATTTGGCCATTTAGTTGATTTACTTTACAGAGAAGAAAGGTAGAAGGTAAAGCTTGAGTGGAAAGATTCGTGTTAGCCCTCATCCAAGCTGAGCTCCCACTAAAGAGCCAGACATTGTTACACATACAGATAAATACGTTTAAATGTTTTTAACAAGCCCATGTGTAGTTTTTGCACTAGAAAGAAGACAGAAAGCTGGAGGATAAAATGTGGGGAGACTAAATCAACCAATGCCCTCAGGACACAGTGGCCAGAAAGGATTGCCTCAAGAGAGAAGGAAAGAGATGAGCAGATGCCAAGTAATTTAGCAGGTTTTCCTCCATGTCCACTGTATCTACAAGACCTTCATGTCTCTTCTGAGAAGTTTGTAGGTGGGTTGCAGGGCTGGAAATGGGGTTCATGGGTGCAGGTGTTACCTGAACACTGGAATCCTTCTCCAATCACATACTGTTTAGCCACAAAGCCTTGTTCCTCTGAAGCACATAGTTGGCATTTTGAAAGCTCTAGTGAGAAAAGGCAATGGAAATCAAATCCAATCCCAGAGAATGACAGTTGCATTAACAGAGAGAGAAACATGAGATATCGTCCACCATCTTGGAAAGAACTGCTGGCTTAGATCTGGGTCTCTGCTAGCCTGTGAGAGATCCTCAATCCAGATTTTCAAACCCCAGTGTAAGTATGTTTTGCTTTGTTTATATGTATGGGCTTGGGGCTGGCATCTTGAGCCAAAACATTATTCTATGAACCAGGCAAACCCTGCTCTTACAGTCCGTGGATGAATGGATTACCCAACCCTAAGGAAATCCATATAGTCAGTAGGGCTGCTACAGAAACGCCTCCAGAACACAGAGGAGGACATCCTGTGGGGAGGACAGGTTACCAGTCTTCAAGTAATTAAAGACTTGCAGTGGAAAATACTATCTTGAGGGCTTCAAGAACATTAATATTTGCCAGAAATAACCCAGTTGTTAAAGGTCCTGTCTGTGCTGAAAGATAGACGTGTGTAACACAACATGTCCCTTCTTTACTTTTTAGGAGTTTTCTCTCTGTTATTCTGATGAATCCATTTTGTTTTTTTCTAGGCAAAAAGCCTTGGCTGCTACTGGACAAAAGACAATAGAAGATGCTGCAAAATGGTAAGAATCCGTGATTTCTAAAGAGTGCTTTCACATTAAACCTGACTAAAAATCCTTGTTCATATGCTGACTCTGTCCCTGAACTTGAGTTATTTCTTCTTATTATTTTATTTTAGGAAGAGAAAGAAATAATCCAATTTGTACTTTTTCTGGGAAGCAAGGTTATTTGCAAAAGGTCCGGGGTAAATCAAAAAAGCTGGGGAGGCAATGGCAGTCTTGGGCAGAAGCAGCTACTTTTACCACAGTGTTGTTAATCAATTCATGGGGATGGCCACTATGGGCAGACACTTCTCCTCAGTTTTAAGCCTCCTGCTTATTTATGGCCGTGACCACCAAAGGTCTGCTCACTACTTCTGCAAAGGGTTCCCCGGCTCTGAGCCAGGATTGTGGGCATGCAAGGGGACATGTCTGGGAAGGCTCTGGGAGCACTCATGGGGCAAATGTCCTCCATGCCTCGCCACAGTACTCATGCCTCGTGGCGTGTGCCCATGGGCAATAGGCACAAGGCCCAAGGGGGGAACCTGGACCTTCAGTCCCAAAGGAAAGGAGGAAGGAAACAGGGAAAATGTCTGTAAACCCGTGGCTGCAGTTACAAATGTGTGAAGTAATAACATGGGGTTAAACGGCAATGGCTGAAGGTAAACAGCTTATCTTCTTCCCTTGAGAAAGGCTCCTTATAAATTAGCTGCAAGGTCAGAAGGAGACTCAAAATCACTTGTTAGTCTTGATCTCTACAAAGGTTTTTCCTCTGTGCTAAGACTCTTATGGAGTATTCATATGTTATTGATATGGTGATAATTTATTTTCTTGCTTTAATCCACTTTCATATTAAATTCACTCTTTTCTTCCAGGATCTTTTTTTTCCTTTTTTTTTTTTTTTTTGCTTCTCGCAATCCAACAGCCGCAAAGCCAAACACCAAACATACTGCATGTGAAGAACAAGGTGAAGAATATCAGAGGAGTTTCTGTTCTCTGCTTGTGCATTTTCTGATTTGTCTTGTTTGCTTTTGTTAGGGTTGAATAAATAGGCTAGCTCTTTTTATTACTCTTTAGAGTATTTTTTTAAATCTTCAGTTAGTTTTCATTTTGTTATTCTTCAACATTTTCTACCCATTGCTTCTTTTTCCTGTTCCAGTCCCCTGTTTCCAGTCATGAAAAAGGGGGGGAATGAAAAAACCCAACAACCCTTAAAATAATCTTTTTTGTTGTCTTTCATTTTCAGACATTGAAAGACGTAAAGACACATAATAAGATGAAAACTACACAAAAAATAGGCAGAAAAGAAAAACATTCTCCATTAGTTAGTATTCTCCGTTAGTGTTTCAGAGAGAAAACTTATAAGGAGCTTTTATTTTAGGTTTTCATTTGTAAGAAAATAACAACCTTGTATTTCCTTTTTCTAGTCTCTGCTGTGGATGCTTTCAACCACAGGAAACAAGGGTAAGTGGTGCACACACTTACCCTCTGTGACATGCTCTTGATTTCAGGTTGCACTCCCACTGCAATGATCCCTCTTTGGATGACCCAATCCCTCAGGAGTACGCTCTTTACTTGTGTCCCACTGGCTGTTTGTATAACCGCCTGCAAGAGTTTTGGAAGGAGAGCAAGCGCCAGTGTGGGAAAAACAGAGCCCACGAGATTTTTCCACACATCACTCTCTGCGATTTCTTCACGGTAAGGCACAAAAGACGTGCAAGGATCAGGTATCAACTACCAGTGAATCTGGGCAACCTACCATTGTCTTACACCAGACCTTCTCCTTGGTGATCACACAGGTGTGACCCAGGTCCAGGCATGCTTGCTTGATATTTGAGTGTTCAGCCCCTGCATAGGCACCAGGGGCTTTCTTCTCACCACCCACTTTAGTGACCCACCTTAGGCCTGGTCATACCTAAAAATTGCCTGTGGGGGCCAGTGGGATGCTTCAGGGTAGCTGAGTGACACGTGTCTAACATCCACCTAGAGCAACTCTCTGCAGCCCAGGCTGCACATGGACCTGCCCGCAGCAAGCACTGCTCCCCACGTGCAGCTATCGGCAGGCTTCAGAGACTGCGCTCATTGCTGCATTGATGTAAGATGTTAAACCTTCCCGGTCAGGGCAGCAGTGGCTGCCTTCAGCCAGCCATGCAGTGGTGACAGCATCACCGTAGGATGTAGACAACTTTGGTGTTATGTCTATGGGAATCTCAGGGAAACCCCTGCCTTCCCCAGAGAGCCACAGCCAGAAGGTTGTTGCTATGGTGGCATGTCCTGGTCTTTACCCTTTCTATTGAAGCTTGGATGTGGCGAAAAAGAGAGAAGCAGAGCGTGCAGGGATGGAAAGAGCAAGAACAGCCAGACTGGATTCCAGCAGTGCAACTGAGTCACTTTGCCAATAATTTAACATGAAAGTCAGGCTCCTGAGCTGGACTCCTGGTGGGCTGTTTTCTGGTCCTAGAGGAGCCTGGCTACTCTCCTCCTAGGTGGCCTACTGAATAGCAGAGGTAACCCAAATAGAGGTAACCCTCTGGAAAACTTCACAGCAGAGCTGGTTCTCTTGCACAGGTAAATATGCCATTATCAGCAAAGATCAGCAGTCACTGCTCTGGAAGAAATCCAGAGCCACCTGGAATCCAGTTTTCGTATGTTGATGGTGCAGTACATGAACATCAGCTGCAGCTGAGATGTACTGAAACAGAAATGAGCTAGAGCAGCTGGACAAAATTATTCTGTTAATCGTATTTTTATGCTAAATTATGCCACTAATTATAGACAGTGAAAATAAGAGTATTTTGTTGCAAAATATTGAATGGCACCCTGTGGCCGTTAATCACAATTATACAGAACAAAAATCATTAATAACAAATGCCATGCTCTTGAAAGGTGTCAAGTTTAAAGGCCTGTTCCTGGAAGATACACCCCCAATTCAGCAACCCTCACCCTCGCACATCTCAGCCCCATTTCAGGCAGCATATTTCTAGGGATAATTGCACCCTCTGGTGCTGTTCTCTGCCCCTTGGCTGTCAGCAAGAGCTGACCGGACACTCACAGGCAGAAAGCGAGACTCACTGACCTGGCTCCCACCTCCTTCCCCCAGCCTGGCCCTCTCCTGTTTCCTGACTCATGTCTTTTGCAGCTTGTAGACTTGTCAGCCGCAAAGGAGCCTGCTGCCCTGGTGCAGGACCCCCTCTGCCCCTGTCCCCTTACATCTCAGTTTGCCCAATGCCCCCTTAGTGCATCCCTCCCCTTGTGGCCTGAGAAATGCTAGAGAGAGAAAGACAGTCTAAGCAGGGAGGAGCTTCCTTCTTCTCTTCTGCCCTTCCCCTTCAACAGCTTGACCCAGTGTAAAGGCTAAATGGAGCAAATAGCTCTGCAGAGGAGAATAAAGCAGCACAGAAATGGAACTTCATTAATGTTCCTGTCTTTGGCTGGATGGCACAAATTCCGTCTTTGTCTCTTCATGTCTTAAATTGCTTAATTCACACTTTCTGGGAAAGCATGGCTCTGTACAATACTTTAATTTGCTGTGACTAGAGCATTAAGGATCTGAATGACAAAGACGCCTGACACCTCCTGGTAGAAGGCTCCATCTCCTGTTACAGCACCAGGCTACTGTGCTGACCAAACAGCCCAGTATTAATTATTTTAGTACCAGGAATTTCAGGCAAGTTTGTAGGTGTGTTATCTTTCTCGGGAAATCTGATGCCCACTCATTTTTCTGTATTGCTGTTTGAGACAGGCTACGATAGTGGCTGTTGAGACAGTGGGTAAAGCCTGATCCTCCTCTGTTTTGTTTCAGTGTGAAGACCAGAAAGTGGAATTATTGTATGACATCTTAAAGCGAGTTGGTAACAGCTTTTCACAGTGCTTTCCGACATCTATTTCCCTATCACTACATTCATCCAGCAGCTACCTTGGCTTCTTCATTGGTGACAGCCATGCAAACGTCCTCAGAGAGTTTGCTGTGGCATTCTCATCTGAAGCTTCAGCCCTGGCAGGTAGGACCAACATCAGAGTGAAAATGGCTCAGTACCGCGCTTAGGCATGGTACTGAAAACATCTCCTGTGCCTCCAGGGGAGCTTAGCTGATGTTTTACTGCCAGCAAGCACCCTTCCCTCATACAGATTTGAAAACAACATAGTTAAGGGAGCATGTTTTAGACTTTGAAGACACAGTGCTTTTGTGTGGAAGCTGAAATGGTTTGCTATGTAACTTGACAGGCCATCAATCAGGATTTCCAAGATGGGCAGAGATAAAATTCCTATTCCCAGACCTCCATCCCCATGGTGCTATGGCCTAGTCTGATGGGTTGGCTGCATCCCTGAGAAATAGGTCCTAATCCCCACCTCAGTGACATCCAAGGGAAACTGCATCACCAGTGGAGACTGAAGGGACGCAGCCCCAGCATAGCTTTGTCTGGGAGAAACAAGTTCAATACATCTCAGACTGGGAGAGGAATTCAAGCCCTGTTTGGTTTTGGTTTGTTTTTTTTTTCTCCCAGCTGAAGTCAGGGAGCAAATCCAATCCAGATTTGTGAATTATTTGGGCATGATTAAAACCATGACTTTCTGCAAAACCATTATTCAGTAAAACTATGATCCACTCCACTGCTAATTACTGTGGTATTTCCTGCATCATGCAAAGTTTGTGGGATAAAACAAGAAGAGCTTTCCATGACCTTTACTTTTATGTTGTGATGTGATTGTTTCATTCGTAGATTGCCATGTGAAGCCTTGCCTAAAGCAGCTCCACCTTACCTTGGCTCACAAGTTTTATCCTCACCATCAGAAGACTTTGGAACAACTGGCCAAATGCATTAACCCAGGGGAAACTTGCCAGTGGGTAGCTGCTCTCTATTCACGGGACATGCGTTTTGTGCACTATCAGGTACTGTCATCAGATTTATTTAATTTCCTGAGCCCTCAGTCAGACTCTTTGCTACAGCCATCTTGCTTTTTTTTTCATGAAGAAGACCAGTGCATGCACAGCACAATGTCCCAAAAAGCATGGTTGTTTCAAGTACCTCTTTGGGTCGAAAAACTGTACTCTGGAATCAGTAGAAGATACCTTTATGGTAGTCTGTTTGACCTGCATGTCAGGAAGGTCTAATTCCAAACTCCAGGGAAAAAAAATAGTCTTACCATGACATGAGAAAATAAAAGAGACAGGAAATTATGATCCTTGAATATCTGCTAGGATCACAGCTTTGCAGTAAAATTCCATTTAGTAAAATTAGCTTTCTTGATTGTTCCAGCCATAATGAAAACTGAAAAGATTAAATATTAAGAAGCAGGGCACAGTTCTCATTTATGATTTTCTGCTTAACAGAAACCAGTCAACATTTTTCCAGTTCTCATTTCCAAATTTAAATTATGGAATGATCAACATTTTTTAGTCAGATCAGTATATCACTTTGTCACAAGTTTCATATTGGATTTTGGTCACACTCAGGAGAGCTGCAAGTAATCACAAAAATAGCTGATAACACTTTTTCTATGTTTCCTTTCAAATAAGTCTGTACTCTTTACAGGAAAAAAATATTTTTATAGAAACAAAAGGCCTCTTTTTTACACATACTGCAAATGCAGTCTTGTTTTCCTTTTTCTCTGCTGAATTGCCATTAAAGAGCAAGTTGCAGAGTGGAAAATAGTACTGGTTGCTATGTCCAGTAGAGAGTTGAGCAAGCATCCCCTGACCCCGATACCTGTTTCCGCCAGACACTGAGGGCTCTCTTCCAGTACAAGCCCCAAAACATCGACGAACTCATGATCAACACCGGGGACTTCATCTATGTTGACCCGACGCAGCAGTCTGATGTGAGTGAAGGCTGGGTGATTGGAACTTCGCATCGGACCGGTTGCAGGGGTTTTCTCCCTGAAAACTACACCGAGAGGGCCAACGAGTCAGACACGTGGGTTAAGCACAGGTAAGTCATGGTTGTCTCCACAGGTGTCAGGGTTTTATGGGTATTGCTTGCTTTATGTCAGCCGCTCTTCCTGCTGGGAGGCTGTGGCAGCATTGCTCCTCACTGTGAGCTTTGAAGCAGAAGCTGGAGGTGGGGTGGGCAGAGGAGAAAGGGGTCCTGGTGGTCTGGGTGGGATGCTGAGACTTTTGGAAGAAAAGACACAGGACACACACCCACAGACACACAGAGTTCATCAGTTCAGCTGCTTAAGGAGTGACCCCCGTTTGCTCTTGAATAACCTGGTCATCCTAATGAATTTTAAGAGACCATGTCCTGACAGGCAGGCTGATCCTTCAGCCTGGCTCACTGCTTTCTTCTTTCCTCTTTTTTTCTCATCTCAAGAGCTTGCAAGGTTAACTTGA
>VZTO01010252.1:0-19971 GCA_013400615.1 Syrrhaptes paradoxus
CTGGCCTTTGTGCAGTTGGGTTGATGTAGTAATGAGTAGCATAACTGGTTTACAAGGCTTCTACTCTGGGGCATACAATTTCTTACTTGACTCACTCTAGATGTTTCGTTTTAGTAACATCACACTTTGGCATAGTTCGAAGGACCATTGAACTGTATCATTGTGGTAAAAATGAGCAGGGATAAGAGGGGAAGCTTCTTAAGTCAGCTTTGTCTCTGAAACCATTGGATCACATAAGTACCTCCTTAGTGACTTAACCCACACCAAATGACAAATGGATTATCTCTGAGTCTTTATGATCTCAAGTTTTGTTATCCTTTACCTAGAAACCATGCTTATGGTCATTGTCTTTACTGATTCATTCTGGCACTCTGGTACTGAGTTCCAAGGCAAATGCCACCTTCTGCAATGCTCATTGAGTCTTGCTCTTTGAAAAGCCGTGTGTCAGTACGTAACACTCAAACCTCACATTCTAGGGTGGAGAAGATGATTAAGGGCATAGAGAATCTTTCATATGAGGAGAGGCTGAGAGAGCTGGTACTGTTCAGCCTGGAGAAGTGTCAAGGGAAATCTTACCAGTGTGTATAAATATCTGAAGGGAGGGAATGAAAAGGAGCCAGGCTCTTCTTAGTGGTATGCAGTTAAATGACAGAAGGCAGAGAGCACAAATAATAAACATGAAATTCTATCTCAAATCACAACAAAAAAAATCTTTTAATTGTGATGGTGGGTCAAACATGGGAACAGGTTGCCTAAATTGATTGTGGAGTCTCCATCTGTGAAGATACTAAACAACCAACTGGATACAGTCCTGGGCGAACTGCTCCAGGTAGCCCAAGAGGGGCCTTAGGGCCATTGGACCAGATGAACTCAAAGGTCCCTTCCAACTTCAGCCATTCTGTGCTTCTGTATAACTCGACTTTCATAAACATTTGTTTTTGTATAATTCCTGGAGCTTCATGCTAAATTTGTTTCTGTTAGGAGAAGAAGTCAATAAAACATTAAAAATTAAACATTTCAAAGAAAGAAAAAAAGGCATCTTCTGTAGTTTGAGAGCAAGGATATCTGGTCCCCAAAGGAAGACTTTAATGCTTACACTGGTGCTTGTCCTTCCAGTATGTGCATAACTTTAATGAATACTTAACATCTTATTTATTGGTAGCTAATAAAAGAAATGAGCAAGTTAAAAATATCCACCTTCCTGAGTTTCAATCCTTGTTTAACTGTATTTTGTTTTATATAGCCTGCCAAAGAAGATGGTAAAGAAACAGAAGTAGAGAAAGTTGGAGAGGAAAAGGGAGAAAAACAAGAAAAAGAAAAAAGGGAGACAAAAGAAGTGCAGACGGCTGAAATTAAAACAGAAAGCATTCCTCAGAAGTCTCCCAAGAAAATTAAAACTGTGCAGTGTAAAGTGATGCTTCTGGATGGCACAGAATACAGCTGTGACCTAGAGGTAAGGCATCATGTCTCTCTCTTTTTCTATAGGAAAAAGAAAACTTACTTTCATTGTACTGAGAGTTTAACAAATACATTTTTGTGTATCTAGTGAGCTCATGACATTGTTACATTCACATTGCTATCTGTAGGGGCTAGTTAACATTTAATTTTAAAACTCCATCTTTAAGACCTTATCAGTTTAACCTTAAAAATGCACTCTGAGATATACTGGCAAATAAGATAAAATGCAATATACAAGTCTTTTCAATGGTGATTGTTTGACAGGTCAAGCTTCATTTTTTTTGCAAAAGATTAAGGTTTTCCTGAAGATAGTGTCACATGTACTAATAACGTTGTCTTGAGTTTATTTATTTTTTAAAAAGTTATCTCAGCTGCAGAACTAAACTTTCTTAAAAGTTTACTTCAAACAAAAATTCTGTTACAGGTTCCAAATTTTCATGGCTGCATGGATTGTTTATTTAGAGTTGTCAATATGTGTTAGATATTGCATATATTTGTCTGTTAAATCTGACAAGATCACTAACAGAAGTAGGGATTGTGAGCTAAATGGAAAATGCTTTGGTACTTTTGTGGAGAATTAATATTTGTTATAGAAGGTAACAGGTTTCCTCAAAGTCAACTCCTCTTTTACGTTTGTCTTATCCTTTGTCTAGAGTATTCATTTGTTTAGAGTGGGGGGGAAAATAGCTGTTCTGGACTACACTTGTGAACAGTTGTTACATTTTGCATGATGTAACTGATTAGCTGTGGTGTCTAGATTGAATATCCAAGTTATGAAGGGTGCTTAAAATGTACTCCTTTTCTAAAACCGGATATCTAGATACATCTTTCAGATTGATCTAAGGATGAAACAGTAGTGATGCTATGACACTTGCTAGATCCAGCTGGTTTCTTCCAAATGTTCCCGGTTTTGTCTAGTGTAAATTGTTCAGTTTTTGGTGTAGTACAGACATTAAAGTCATGTGGTAGTGCAGGCTTCTGGTTGAAGCCTTTTGTCTTCTCTTAGGCTGTTTCATTTTCTGTTCTCCATCAGTTGGTCCCTGCACTGTTTGTGGATTTCATTAGGCTACCTTGTAGTTTAATTGCTTCTTGTACACAAGTCCTTTTCTGTACTGTAATATAATACTGGATGGATACTGTTCACCTATCCTTTGAGATGTTGTGAAACTTCCAGAGGAGACTAAAAAAAAAACCACCACCAGTTTTTAGACTTTCAGAAGTTTGATCACAACTAATGTCTTATTTCATGCGTTAGTACAGCTTTTTTTCAAACCTATAGTCTAATAAAGCTCTTCCTCTTAGCTCAAAAATACATTCATTTTTTATCAATGTGAAATATTCCTTGGGATGGCTTTGCTGTAGTTTGCTGGAATCTTTAAAGTTTGTATTTTGCAGTTGTTAATAAGTCTTCTGAAGCCTCCCACTGTTAGTTCCTATTCTTGATGTTAAAACCAAACAATTTCAGTGTATGTTTCTTCAAGTAAGATTATTTCAGCCCTACGGGAATCTCTCCCTGCAAAATGTAGACCATGTCACCCTAAATTAAGTCAACTGTAAAAAGCAATAAGGAGGCCTTCATTAATGTTAGCTAAGGCTACTTACTTTTATGCTATGCTTACATATGAAAACATTTTACAAGAATAAAATACACATGAGCATGAAAAATGCACTACAGAATAATTGCTTTCTAGAACAAATTGTATAGGGTTGTGCATGCTTATGATCTAAATTTGCAGGGATTTTGTCACGTAAAAGCTCTTAAAGACTTTGCATTTACGTATTCATATATATAAACATATATATATACACAGAAATATTATATAAACCCAAAATTGACATAGTGTAGTAAACCTGGAGTTCTTTTTTCTTTTTTTTTTCACATAAATCAGGATGTTTATATCTGAATTGTATCTCTATTAATTGAAGGTTATATGAATTTGATCTTCCTGGGCTTTTTCCCCCTGAAAAAATGAAACACAAATGAAGTTGTGGCTTTCTTACCATGATACGATTTTGCATTTACAACTGAAAAACATTCTGATTAAGTCTATCCTGATTCACTTAAGTTACTAGAAGAGGTAATGTTTCCTGATTATTTGTAATAAGTAAGAGTTTGCTGTTAGAACAGAAAAAAAGATTAAGGAGAGAGACAAAGTGGAATAGAAACAATCTGGTTGATATGTTCATTTGAATTATTTATAGGATATGAGCACTGCTGACTGCAATTTTACAAATTAATTCATGTTCTTAAATACATGTCAAACTTTTTATGCTCTACTTCTGTACCAAAATATTAGAAGTCTCAGGAAGTTGCTTCAGCTGGCAACTGAAAATTCAGTTTGTCCTTTTTGTAGTGGATCCTAGTAGATCAGTTTCTGATACTGATATTTTCTTTAGGTCTTCCTATAGTGTTTGGGTGAATGTTGGTTTATTTCTGTTTTACAAAATAAGTGGGAAGTGCTGCAAGATTTAAAAGACAAACCCCTCTACAAGCTAAACACAAGGTGAAACTCGGTTTTCCTAGGTTGACTTTCTAGTACATCAAGTTTTTTGCTTGCAGTAGTTTCCATGGTTGACATTTCTGATGCCTCTTCTAGTTTTTTTTATGCACTGTAGACCAACTTCATTGTATTTTTTCTTTACAGACACTTCTGTAAATACATATATGTGCTAATAAGGAAGTAAAAACCATAAAACTGCTTATTTTCATCGCTGTTATTTCACAGACAGCTTTTCGCAGAACTGTCTCTAATTGCTGTCTTCAACCTTTGTGATAGCTCAGATTTTATTATTGATTTAATACACTATTTCTTGGTGTGTTTTATTTGAATTACAATCACATTTCTTTTTTCTTGTAGAACTGAATCAATTTGCATCCATGTAACTTAAAAGGAGTGTGATAGAAAACAAAATATGGCCCAGCATCTTACTCTGTTAAATTTTGTCATTGTTCATTCTTATTGCATGTGTCTTTTATATAAGAAAATAGCTGGGAAAGGGCACAAAAGGAGATAAAGCCATGATGCAGTAGCTTCAGTGTCAGCATGCAGATCAATGCTATAGTTAATGAAAGGTGATGGGATTCTCAGTAGTAACTAGATACTGAAACTTTTGTGGCTGGTGGCTATTAATTTGTAACAGCTGTGTAATTGTAATGTAAAAGGACTTAGCATTTGAGTTCAGATATTGTATACTTTAGATTCACTGGGATTCATTCTTTCTAGGTTATCCTGAAGTGGGTAATGCCTTGTTTCTTTTTTTTTTTAAAAGAAAACAAAAAACAAACAACCCTGATGCGTTGTTAATAGTCCATAAGCTGTTTTAGTCAGAAAAACTTTACTTTTCCATCTTGATCATCTTATCAGTAAATAGTTCATAGCAAAAGGCTGAAGATGTAATGTGGAAAGTAATGGGAAAAGGGAGGGTTGGGTTAGGGAATGCTGAAACCAGAGATACAAGTCCTGTGGGACTTCATGGGATGTACCCAAGACTGTGGAGTAAGCTGGCTGATGTTACTGCAAGGCCATTCTGGATTATCCTTGAAAGGTTCCAGCAGTCAATGGAGGTTCCTGGCATTTGGAAAAAAGCAAATGTCATTCCTGTTTACAGGAAGCAGGATATGGGAAATGACAGGCTTACATATTCTGCATCATCTGTGTTCAAAAACATCAAAAGTGTTTTTGTATATTATCAACACAATTCAGCTCAAAGAAGTTAGAGTTAAACTGCTTTGAGAATAGCTTTTCCTTAACACAGTTTTAGCTATACTGCAACTTCTGAAAAACAGTAAGGTGGTGTGCTCTTGAGTGGACACAAGTTGCCGCAATGTTCACTCACTTCATTTGCTTGATCTGTTTAATTAAGATTGGCCTTGCAAAATAACTATCTAGCATTTGAAGTACCAAATTTGATCACTTAAACTGTCTCAGTTTCTTACACTGTAATTCTTTAGTGTAGCCAGTGACTATTTAATCCAGCTGTGTCGCTCTACATTTTTAATTTTTTTTTCTGGAACCTTCAGAAAGGAGTTGAATTTTGGGAGCAAGTATTTATAAGGAACTCTGAATCTTGTGTACTATCAAAAAAATCACAAACTGAAATGCAATTATAGGTTTGGTTATATCAGTACAAAACTGCACGGATGTGCACTTTGTTCTAATTGGAATTATTTTAGATTATTTTGAATGGATTAAGTACATGTGCAAATTTAGCATGTATTATATGAATAAAATTGTGATTATTACAGTTTAAAGTCTAGTTAAAATTAAATTAACTTTGGTATAACAAGACATTTTCTCAATCTATATTGAGTCAAAGCACTTTTTTGGGGGGAGGAAGTATGTGACATGTAAAATGCAGTGATAGCTGTTTCAGAGTAAACAAAAATTGATTTCTGTGACAATGTTTTTGACAGCTAATCCCTGTGTCTTTTCTCTAACATGTTGTGTTGTTTGGTGAGTGCCACAGAACAGGAACTGATAGATGCTCAGAAAAAAAATAGCTTTAACATGTTGAGATAGCAAGTTTACATGTGAAATTGTTTGTTAACTACTCTAATTCTTAGAGATAATGTCCATGTAGCCTCAGACTCTTCAGAATAATGCGTGAATGCCTGGAGAGGAGGAAAAATTATTGTCTGAATACTTCTGGAAGAGCATGACTTCAGACAACTTTCACAGGCTGTGAGCTGTTAGGGACCTGCAGTTACCTTTTATTACTTTCATTAAAGGGAGTTCAGCTCACTTACAGAGATAACAACATGTAAGTATATCAGAGAGACTTGTCAAAGTATATGAGGATGAAAGATGTTGAGGGATATTTGCCAAAAATTTTAAACAACGGAATCTTTGTGCTTACTTGAAATGGCAGAACCATATTAAAGGATAAAATAACTTGGGCTCATGCATCAATAGTGTAATATTTGAGACATAATGGTGGTTGAGTTTTAATAGCTTGAGTGAGCAGACTGTTGGAATGTTCAAGATTTAATTTCTAGAAGCTATTTTCTTTTTTCAGCACAGTGCAAATGGCATAATTTTGACCTTCTCCTTTCCTGATAATTGACATCTGTCAGGTGTAAGTTATTAATCTTTTAGGGTGATCTACATGTGCCTCTTGCTTTCATGAAAGGGAGGAAAAAAGTCAACTTTCTTTACCTCTTGTTCTGTGGTTTCTTAAGTAGTAAGGAAACTTCATCATTAAATTTAGTTCTGTAATAAAGACTTGTTCAGATTTTTTGCTTTGAATGTAATCTGGGTTTTAGTAGAGGACAACACAGTTTAAGCAAAAAGTGCTAACTGCATAATGATTACTAGTTAGAAGCAAATGAAGATCCCATTGGGTTTGTTTACTGCATTCAGTCAGTGGCCTAATTAAATATTTATAATAAGGCATTTAAAGGATGCCAGCGTTGACTGTATTTTATGCACGTATGAACAAATTAAATATATTGGAGTTGACATAGGTTCTGTGGTTACTTTACAGTTTGGTAATACAAAATAAAAATGTTTGCTTAATGTACAATTAAGATCAATTTTTAACCCTGAATGTCTGAATGTGTCTGAAAGTCTGAATGAACTTGATGCAGAGCCAGATGTTTAATTAGTTGAGTTTTGATTTGCAAATCTTTATTTCCTGACTGCTCAAATGTGTAGACTAGTGTTTGAATAAACATAAATGGTCTGTTTAAAATATGACATCTTTTATTTAGAAAAAGAAAAACAGGGATGTCATTTAATTTGCCACATTTTAAAAATATTGGTCCAGATTCAACAGACACCACTGAAAGTAATGTTTGTGTGTGAGGCCATCTAAATAAAAAATAATGTGCCTTACATCTTTGAAAAGTTTCTGCGGAGGGAACCAAGCGTGGTATAAACACCCCTATTTACATGGTCTGAATATACATACCATTTTTGGCACCAACATGCAAAATGACAAGAATAGTACCGTCCTTACTCTTTCAGTGCTCAAAATACTAAATCCTGAAGGACAAAGATTTGTCAGGGTTTTAGATAAGATCTGAACATCTTCGCACAAATTGAAGTAGGCAAATAACTCTCAGAAAGGTTAAAGTCACAAATGACCTCTGAAAGTTTTACCCCATGGCTGAAGTGAGTTTTGTATTCCATATAATCCTATTTTTATCCCTATTTTCTGCTCTTGGAAGCCCCCGAGATGGTTCTTAGTTAGCGGAGAACAGGGACTGGGCATCTCCTGGGAGGTGTGACCAGCCTGTGAGACAAGGAGGCAGGTCTTGCTCACATGCTCAGGGAATAGCTGATGGCTAGCTCTGGGATCAGGAAGGAATTTCCCCCCTGTGGCAGATTGGCACTGGTCCCTGGCTTTTTTGCCATCCTCTGCAGCATTGAGCACAGCCTCTTGCCAGGGCTCCTTCAGGCCATTTTGGCTAGGTTCTTGCCTGCTGCTCTTGCACCTCCAAGGCACCACTCATGCCCTGGCTCTCTTTGCCACTGAGTTTGTAGTGGGAGTAAGCTTTGGGATTCCCTTGGTTCCATTTCCCCAGGTGTTCTTGCTTTTGCAAAATAGCCTGTGCTTACTGTACCACCAGGAGCTCTTCCTTTTCTGTTCTCCCTGCATGCAGTACAACTGTGAGGTAAGCATGAGAGTACTTTCCATGCATCACTAGGTGAGAAGGAGAGCAATTTTTGTCAGCCAGAAAGGATGCTTGTCATCACTACATGTCATACTTAGGAAGGTACCCCATGGTACCACACACCACTTGTGTGTGGTCAGTACCAATCCTTGTTCTTCAAGTTCTTGTTCCTCAGGACACAGAGGCTGCTTGGCCTTTATTCCTGCTGCTACCTTCTGTGACTTGCCTTTGCCCAGCTGCAAGGGGTGGGGTTTTTTCAAGCTAAGCTGAAAAATGCATCTGCCTGCTCCTTGGGTACGCATGTGCATTGTGTTAATACATGTGAGAATCAGCTCTTAAACAGATTCAGAAAAATAAAATAAATACTGTTTCTACTTGTAACCTTTGATAGGTGTCCTTAAAAGTGGTTTTGGAGCTGAAAAACCCTTACCGCTTAGGCAAGTAACAGTCTCATTGTTATTCAACTCGGGGTGAGCGCAAGGAACATAATAGTTGTGCTATGTTAAGCATGACAAGCTATGATCCATCCACAAAAGCAGCTATCTGCACTCCCCTGGGCCCTTACCAGAAGACCATGTGGGTAGTGGTCCCAGGGGCATATTTTCCCAGCCGTTGAGGACTATGAGCACCTCCAGGTCCCTGGCAGAAGTAGACTTGCACTGCTCATGTGGTATCCTTCAGACATTTCTGGCTGGCCACTTTGGAGACCAAGTATTGGGCTAGAGGGACCTTTGCTCTGGTGGAGTACTGTTGTTCTCAGGCTCTTTTGTTTAAGGATCTGGGCATTTCTGAAAATGAGTACAAGGAGGAAAAAAAAATCTGCTGTGACATTAAAAGGTATTGCTCACCTTAAAAAGATTTGCAACCTGAGGGCTTGATCTTTGAGCCTTGCTAGTGTCAGAGATGTGGTGTTTTGTTATCTTGTGGAAACCTAGCTAAACTGTATGAACACAGAAGACTTTCAAAAACTGTACTTCACACATGCCTTTTTTTCAAATTTGTTCAGATAGTTAAATTATCTTGAGCTGCTCCACAGCTCTCCCTCCCCTCTGAAGGTACATGCCTCCCTTCCACAAAGAGCCTATGCCTAAACTGGTACCTTATTACCCATACAATTGCTTCTATAGTGCAGGCTGGGGAAGAAATGTCGTCAGAGATTTCCTCAGTATGTACTGCTAGGGAAAGGAGGATGTAGGAAGAATAACAGAATATTTTTCAGTTCAAAGAGACCTACAATGATCATCTAGTCCAAGTGCCTGACCACTTCAGGGCCAAAAGTTAAAGCATGCTATTAAGGGCATTGTCCAAATGCCTCTTAAATACCGACAGGTTTGGGGCATAGACCACCTCTCTAGGAAGCATGATCCAGTGTTTGACCACCCTCTTGGTAAAGAAATGCTTCCTCATGTCCAGGTTAAAGCTCCACTGGTGCAGCTTTGAAACATTCACCTGTGTCCTGTCACTGGATCACAGGGAGAAGAGCTCAGCACCTCCCTCTCCACCTCCTTTCCTCAGGAAGCTGTAGAGGGCAAGGAGGTCACCCCTCAGCCTTGTTCTCTCCCAACTAGACAAGCACAAAGCCCTCAGCCAGTCCTCATGGGACATGCGTTCCAGACCTTTTTTTCTCTCTTCTGGACACATTCAAGGACTTTCACATCTTTCTCAAATAGTGGGGTCCAGAACTGCACTCAGTACTCAAGGTGAGGCTGTACTAGCGCTGAATACAGAGAGATAATCACCTCTTTTGACTAGCTGTTTATGCTGTGCTTGATGCACCCCAGGATGCTGTTTGCCCTCTTGTCTGCCAGGGCACGCTGCTGGCTCAGAGAGAGCCTGTTGTGACCAGCACCCCCAGATTCCTTTCTGCAGGGCTGCTCTCCAGCCACTGCTCTCCTAATTTATACTTGTCCCCAGTGTTACTCCATCCCAAGTGCAGAATCCAGTACTTGTTAAATTTCATGCCACTGATGAGCGTTTGGTGCCCCAGTCTGTCTAGATCCCTCTGCAAGGTCTCTTGTCCCTTGAGAGAGTCAACAGTACTTCTCATTTTGGTATCATCAGCAAACTTGCTAATGGTGCATTCAATTCCTGCATCCAGATCAGTGATAAAAATATTGAACAGAGCTGGTAGCCCTGAGGAACATCCCTAGTGTTTATATTGTATTTATAGCTGGCAACTCTTACAGCCAAACAGATCCATAATATCCCATTTTAATTCTCAACTGCATAGAAATTTCCATTCCGTATGTCTGCTGTAATTACTTTGCTCTGGTTTGCTCTTCTTGTGAGAAGGAGCTGAAGGACAGAAACCTTGTTACACCTTATTTTAGGAAGTGGTTGTATTATGAGGTGGCATCTGCAGGGTCTAAATACAGACTTGGAACCAGCACTGGAATAACCTTGGTTATGTATGTATGTTCTTTCACTTAAAAAAAAGCATAACTTGGCAATATAGAATACTGCTGTTCTGAGTACTGTTGTGTTTTAAAACTACTGGTTTTGCAAGCCTGTCGTCAATTCTCAGTTTATTTGTACATGTAGACTGAATATGCTCTCCTTCATGTCGAGGCTGAGTACAGATTTATGCTTTTACTGCCATTTCAGCATTAGAATCTGGAATAAGGAGATTTCCTTGTTTTCAATGACATTTGCTGTGCTATGCAAGTATGTGTGTGTGTATATACCTATACATAAATGCATATCTATGCATACATATGTAAGGTTAGAGATTATAATCTTACACATTGGTTATGACTATCGCTTGATACCTCAACGAACTAGTATAAAAGGAAATAGAATCCAGTTTAAAGAGCGACATTAAACTGTGCAAACCATGATGCTTCCTTCTTAGAGTTCCCTGCTCTTCTATTAAACATTTCTAACTTCTGAAATGACCAGATTGCAACAGTTGTCTAAACAGTAACTGAAGTTATGTAGAGAAGAGACACTCTCCTAGGAACATGGGGTTTCCAGAAAAATTGTTATAATATAATTTAATATTAATTTTAATAATAATTTTTTCAGGGGATTGAGTGCTCTCTCAGTAGGTTTGCTGATGATACCAAATTGAGTGGGTATGTTGATCTTGAGGGCAGGAAGGCTTTGCAGAGGGATCTGGACAGGCTGGACCCATGGGCTGAGGCCGATTGTATGAGGTTCAATAAAGCCAAGTGCTGGGTCCTGCACTTTGGTCACAACAGCCCCCTGCAACGCTACAGGCTCGGGGGAGAGTGGCTGGAAAGCTGCCCAGCAGAGAGGGACCTGGGGGTGCTGGTTGACAGCCAGCTGAACATGAGCCAGCAGTGTGCCCAGGTGGCCAAGAAGGCCAACAGCATCCTGGCCTGTATCAGNGTGTAGTGAGGTGGGTGCTGGCCTCTTCTCTAAAGTAACAAGTGATAGGGCAAGAGGAAATGGCCTCAAGTTGCACCAGGGGAGGTTTAGGCTAGATATTAGAAAAAAATTATTCACTGAAAGGGTGGTGAGGCATTGGAACAGGCTGCCCAGGGAAGTGGTGGAGTCCTCATCCGTGGAGGTGTTCAAGAAACGTGTAGATGTTGTGCTTAGGGACATGGTTTAGTGGGTTAAGTGATGTGGGTTGATGGCTGGACTTGATGATCCTTGAGGTCTTTTCCCAACCTTAAAGATTCTATGATTAAACTGTATAGTAATGTCTGTCCCCAAAGGGATTACAAAGAAGTCACACTTGAGAAGTTTGCTTTTGCAAATTAAATACTTTTGCAGATTTTTAGAACTATATCACAATATATTAAAATTAAGGAAGTAGGAGTCTCTTAATTTTACAAGTAGGATTTTATAATGAGAACTGTTGCTGATACTGAGAGGCTTCTTATGCTTTTGAATGCACAACAGAGCTCTATAAAGGTCATGTTCTGATGCTGTAACTTTTGTATCTTGTTGCTATCTAGAATGTAGGCTAACATAACTTGACCTTCCTGCCATGTTGGTGTTTTTCCTTATGTGGAAGAGCTATAACTTACAAGATCTCTAAAGATACAGTGAATGTTGCCACTGTATCCAAATTCTGTGTTGACTATGGCTTCCTAAGAAGAAACTGCAATATTTTACTGTTATACTTGCAACATATTTCCTGTAAATTTGGCTGCTTTATGTTTCTGTATGTCAAAGACTTGATATTAATTGTGGTTTTTAGTTTATTAACTTTATTAAAAGCTACATAATTAACAACTGACTCCAGGTATTGACTTAATGATAGCATATATTATTTCTGCACTAATCTGTAGATTTCCTTTACTGAAATATGTATATGTGTGATCACTGACATGGACAATGATTTAGGGAGAAAAAATTATATCTATTACATGCATGTAAGCAGGCTAAGATTCTTCACACCTTCTTTTGCTTATACTTTTCCTGTTTTCAATTTAGCTCTTCTTTATATAACCAATTTTTTAATGAAGCTGGAGGTGAGGCTGTCAAGAAAACTAAGTAGTTACTTCAGATGGGTAGGGGCAATAGTCATCTGTCTGTCTGAAGAATAAAATTTTTAAAAGTACCAAACAGCTCCCTATTTCAAAAGTGACTCTTTCTTCTCTGACTTCTATGTTCCGCTGCCTAGCTGTGATGCTTGGGCTACTAAATGTGCTCAATTACAAGTGTTTCTTTGAAAATTTTCTGATCTTCAAGGCTGTAATGTCTGCTGAACAATGCAATCTTGAATAAATAAAGCTTTGGATTCTTGGAAAGTAAAGAACAGAGCCTTCACTATTTGCTCAGCGCATACCTTCTTCCCCCTGTTCCCTCCCCTCCTGGCCTTCGTGTGGCGTGCAGTGGAGCTGGGCCGCAGCTGAGCGGAGACGGGGCATATTGTGAGCGCCCTGCTGCTGTCTGCGGGGGACAATGGCTGCAGTGTCTCCAGGGCCTACACAGGGGCAGTTGATGGTGTTTCTGTGGAGTTGCAGTGGTCTACAGCCTCTACTGAAATCTGTAGGATAAGCAAATGCAAAAATTCCTTTCAGCTGCTGGGCCTCTGAAAATGCCATGTTGTGGCCTTGTTGATAAATGCCCCAAACAGCGGAACAGTCATGAAGGAGTTGGTTCAAACTAGGAGGCTGCATGCCATTCATGTTCAAATTTTAACTGTGGAAAGAAATTCTCATCTTCCCCACCCCATGTGTGTGTTGTGAGCTGTCTGCTCTAAAACTTTGACTTCTGTCAGCTGCCCTTGCCAGTACAACAAATCTTTTGCCTAAAACCTGGCTCACAGAAGTAGGGCCTGGCTTTTCATTACCAGGAGCAGGAAGACACAGATCATAGAAACACAGAATGGTCTGGGTTGAAAAGGACCTTAAAGATCATCTACTTTCAACCCCCCTGCTGTGGGCAGGGTTGCCAACCACTAGAGCAGGCTACCCAGGGCCCCATCCAGCCTGGCCTTGAATGGCTCCAGGGATGGGGCATCCACAGCTTCTCTGAGCAACCTGTTCCAGTGCCTCACAGGATGGCCTCATTTACACTCACAGTTCCAGGTACAAGAAGAACAGCTAAAACTTCAGGGTGAATTGCTATTTCCTTAAGCTGCAATAGTACTCAGCTACAGCAAGTAGCCTTTTTAGGAGTGTCTTTGATTACTACTATAAAGTGGAAGGCTACAATATTGAAACTAACCTCAAATAAAAATGTGATTTTTTTTTTTTTGTTTTGTTTTGTTACTGACTTCCACAAACAGTATTTTTAGGAAGAATAAACTTCTTGAAGACTGGTTTTTATTTCTGAGTGTCTATAGATTTGTTGGGTACTGAGAGAGTTAATAAATCTACAGACAGAAGGCAGCCTTCTTATTTTCTACCCCTCAAAACCTCTGCAGTATAAGACAGCTAGGCATGTTGGTTATGCTCTGCTTATACTTGTATGCTACTTCTACTAGTCTGATTGTGATCAGACTTGACTTTTAGTCTGCTTGTTCTACTTACCTCTTGAAGATGATAATGTACTTTATTTTTCTTGGGAGTTCATATTACGTGATTCGTAAAAGTTGTTGAGATGTATGTCAAAAATAAAATACATGAAATGCAGACATTAACAGAAATGAACACTTTAGAAATTATATTATTTTTTAGACAATAATAATATTGAAGAAGTTGGCTCACATTAAGTCTTCTGTTATTTTGAAAATAGAGATCCAGAAAACTAACAACTACTTAGTGACACTTAATGGTGCAAAATATTTAAATCAATTGAGTTACTGAATTTTCCTTGTGCATTCAAGTCAACATTTTTTATGAATTGAAGAAAAATTTACGTCTTAATTTCTGTTAGTGATATGTATAGCTTTCAAAATATGTTGAATAGTGTGTCATAAAGCTACAGCTTTATAATCTATTTTATTGATATTTTATTTTTTTCCTGACTAATACCATCTAATTACAGTACCTGTAATTAAGGATTTACTGATGGTAGTTTTTCTTTCTCCCAGAAAAAAGCAAAAGGTCAAGTGCTGTTTGACAAAGTCTGTGAACATCTCAATTTACTGGAAAAGGACTACTTCGGTCTGTTGTTTTATGAGAATTCAGAACAGAAGGTAAGCCTGTATGAGGAGGTTTTATGTTTGGTTTTCTGCATTGCTACTGACTTTAATAGCTTAGTGAGATATACTCTGTTAAATGTATACTATTTTAAACATTTTAATAAACCATTGCAAAATGTCAATTCTAGTCTGCTGTAAACTTGCAATGTGTACAAGATACTGATGTGTATGTTAAGATACCTAACAAAGCACTCATTTATTTTTTAGAGTGGGGGAATATTTAAAATATCTGCATTTTTGAGAAAACTAATTGAGTAATTGCTAGGCTTTACAGTAAAACAGTATGCCGTACCTGCAACTGAAGCCAGGAAATTTTAACTAATATCTTTGCCTTAAATGTCTGACAACTCCCCAAAGTTCTGAATGCTTTCATTTTTTTGTATTTTTAAAAAAAATAAAACCCCAAAACTTTGGATGGCAAGTAATTCAAGAAATTAACCTTCTGCCTGACTTTCCAAAAATGTCACTGCCTATTCTCATGCATTTTTAATAATGCTTTGAAGAGGAACATGAAGGAAATCTTGCCCGTAAGTCTGTAACTATTACGCTTCAGAGTTCCTTTTTTATTAATTTAAAGCTTAAAGAAAATTTTGGTATTTGTAAAGACGAGTCTAGATTGATGCAGAGTATATCTCTCTTTTCTTTTTCTTTTTAAAAATTGTTTTTGTATTTATGTGTTCTAATGTACTTCTAGCCGAACTAACAGACTTATTGGTATTTCTCAGACATATTAGTGGAGAAACACCTTAAAAAGAACCCATATGTCTTTTTATATGTGTATATACATGTAGTTATCATTGATTCCTAGCTATAGTGTGTTTACCATATGAAGCGGGATTCCAAGGCTTTATGGTACACTGAGAATGATTTGAAGTTACTCATTCAAAGTAGTTAAACTCCTGTGAGGCATAGAGATTGGGTTGGGACAGTTACTGCAATATTGTTGCCAGTTCTGGCTTCTTCAGAAACTGAGGTCAACCAGTGGATTCCTTAAAAAGATCTTCAGATGAGGAAAAAACTATAGATCTACTTTAGGCACTTAACTTGCAAATAGAGATTGATTATAAGAGTTAGACTATTATATTTTGAATGCCAATGAGTAACAGTGAAGGAGGGATTTATTTTACATATTTTCTGGCTGGTAGCCCATATGTTCTAGTTAGTACCCAAAGTGCCCTCGTATGGATGGTACTATGTATCTGGTGGAACTCTTAAGTTGTATTTGCCAGATGAGTGGGTTTTCAAAGAAGACTCTGGAAACATGGGCTTTGGCATGAACTATTCATTTGGCTAAGTGCACACAGGCTTTTACAGGTTGGTCTGTACTGTAACATGTACACGGTTGTATAGGTGTGTTTATTTTTACTGCTGTTGGCACTCAAGTTATCTAATTTAAAGCTATGGTATAAACTGATAATGTGAAGTGTAGCTACTGCGGTGTCTTAATATGGAAAAATTAGTGGTTGCATGCTGAGAGAGTTCCCCTTCCCCAGCTGTCATTTCTTTCATGCTGGTAAGTTTGAAATTTTATAGCTACATAGAATGTACTTAGTAAGATTGGAGCACGCATTTTTGTTATTAAAGGGTGAAGACTGTTTAATTGTTTTCAGTATGTTAGATGTTTGTGGTATGTTTTTAATGAATCCTGTGCTTCTGTCTTAGGATGTTTTAAGTATCTCAACTTTGTCATGCTTTTAAAAAAAGAAAAAAACATTTAACATTTCATGTTTTTATTTAATTAATAGATAGAGGTGTGGGGGGCTGATCAGTTGTATTCAGCAATAGCTGCCAATAAAAGCTTGGAGACTTGGAACTTTCTTCGGTTTTAGGGCCTCCTCTTTTGTTCACCTCTGTAGTAAGTTTGAATTCTTTTTCCGTCTCAGTACCAGTTCCTTCTGATGCATTTTTTCCCCTGTTATGACTGTTGCCTCTTAAATTAAAATGCCACAAATCTCTGACCTCCGGACCAGTCAGTACTAAATACTGAATGATGTGTTTTTCTCATTCTTGTGCCCTCATCACAGCCACCCATTTATGAGCCAGCTGTTGAAGTTGATGGCAGCTGTGGGGTGTGGAAGCTGAATGCCAGGCACTCTTTTGAATTAGAGCTGCTCCCTAATGCACCATCAGGGTACCATTGGAGGAAGAGTCCCATTAACTTTTCTCTATGGGAGTTCTGTGCATCTGGGAGAGATGTTATGTCTTCAGATCAGGTTGATTTTTGTTAGCTTTAATACCCATTTTGGAACTATTTAGGTCAAATGATTCATTAATGATTTATTTCATGGTTTTGCAAATGTTAAATTCATTGGTCTAGAGTTTAGTTAGTGATTTCATTGTATTACCCCCTCAAAAGTTTGTGAATGCTCCATTCACACTGTAATTGGTCTGCAGAAGTGTTAGAAAGCTTCTGCTCTTACGTTTTGGGCACCAGCTGGAAATGCTGCTTTTCTGGATTTGTGCAAAATACTTTTGTGCTGCTAGGGAACATTTTGTTGTTCTTTGACAATTCATTACTTTGTCTCATCTATAACCTTACCATTCACAAATTAAACAAAGATTTCTGCTTACTGGAGCAAAGTAGCGGGTATACACTTTGTCTTTTATGTTGAAAGACAGACCTGTCTCTTCTGCATTAAGAAGTCTATTTTGGGTGGATTCTTTCAATAGTGTTTGTTTTAGCCATAATATAAGGCACAGATGCAAAAAAAATCCCACCCCTGTAATTATGTGTGTAAATAGAATAGAAGCATCTGATTTTGTTTGACAGAACAACAATGAATGTTGGTGGCAAAGTGCTTCCAATAAGCTTACTCAGGTTTGGAAAATCAGAAAATGAACTGTATAACTTTGTAAAGAAAGGATTATTCTTCTCATCTTGCAGCATGTTCTGTATTGTACGCTCTTTCTCCGACTTTATAATGATGAAAGATAAAGCACTGAAAGTAACATATCCTCAAGAATCCTAGTTTTCTGCTGTAGTTATGCCATGCTGTATTCTATACTTACTTACTGTACTTACTTTATAATATCTAAAATTTAAGAGTTTAAGCTACTTCTGGTTATCTCTATAATATGAAGAATATTGCTGTGTATAATTTTGGAATGAAATTAATGCCAAAACTAAAAACCTAGATTAATAACTGTAGATGAAGTGAGTCTCAGCTAAAATTATTTTAAAACTTCTGTTATCTTCCAAGGTCTTTCCATGTCACAGCTGTTCCAACAGATTGCAGTTTTTCTGACTTAAGCAGAATAAATGGTATCCAGATCTTTTGGAGGGGTGTTTTATGTATCTTTCTTTGTAATGATGTTATGGACTGTGCCTCTGGGAGAATTATAGTAGCTATGAAATGTTAGAGCTTGCAGACTTATTAAAGCAAGAAATGTGAAATTATTCTTTTTTTTAAATTACATCTATAAAAATTATAAAAAGGGTTTTTAAATTTAATTTATAAACAGTATTTATCTAATATATACAGGCTGTGTTTATGATGAAATAAACTTGGGTCAAGGTCAGTTACAACAGGGAACTTAGTATTTTGGATCGTATTCATAGAAGCTGCATCCTTTATCAGCAGAAGTGATCTACATTAAGGATTTGCACTAGTGCAAAAACACGTAGTTCCACATTCTCCCGTTTCATACAACTGTAGCCTATCACGTTTTGTCTCCTTGAAATACATTTGACTTTGGGTGGAAAAGCCTGTAATAAAGACTGAGGGGTATGGTATTGGAAAACAGTTGTTGCATCTGGAGTTTGGTACATTAGACTGAAAGGTGACTCACGTTACACCTAGTATCCGCTACTTGACTAGGTTAGGCAGGACTAACATTGGCAGAGATATGCCTTTATCAACATCTATGCTGGCACTGAGGTCCCCTCTAGCTTAAAAGCTGCTAAGAAGTGCAGTGGTTTGTGAAATATTGTCCTTGACTTTACAAATTAGTTGCTAATTCTTCCCTACTCGGCACACCTCTGTCTTTGAAACGTGCTACATCCTGCTGGCAGGCTGGTTGTGTACGTGTGTTTGTTCCATATATATGCTTGTGTATGTTTATCTGGCTGTGGGTAATAAAGGTTTTAAAAACCCTGTATAAAGTAAATTCTCAGTAACTGCAGTTAAAAGGTATGTTTCTAGTCTCTCACACAATCTGTTTTCTAAAAAAAACCTGTATAAAATAGATTCTCAGTAACTACAGTTAAAAGGGTTATGTTTCTAGTCTTTTGCACAGTCAGTTTTCTAACATCTGGGTAAAATTAGTAAAAAGGATTTTCTGAGTTACTGATGAATATACGTTACTGATTTCTTAGTCTCACTTTCCCAAGTTATGTTTTTGGATGGTCAGTCACAAAAAAGTCTCCTTGCACGTATCAATAGTAACTGAAATGCTGTGAGCTCTTCAATAGGTTGCACAGATAATATAAAAATATTTTTGGTATTGAGGATACAACACATTTAATAGTGAGACATCTAAATATAAAAAACTTACTTTATTTTCATTGCCTAGAATAGAGCTGAGTATCTAGATTTGAACCTTGCCAGTGTAACAGTGTTAACATAGTGCATGTTCATAGAGAACTTGGCTTTGAGGGAGGTCAGAGATAAAGCATGAAATCTGATTAGATTTTTCCAAGCACCTTTGAATGTTATCAGAACTAAAAGGTTTAAGACAAAAAATTCGAATAATAAGTCTCTGGAGTTCAAGAGAAATATCGCCTTAAGTAACTCTGTATGGGTGTGTAAGCACAAACCTGTAGAAATTACATAGTCAATCCTGAAAAGTCTGCTTATGTCAATAAAAGGAGTATGAGAGAAAATTGCATTTATCATATGTAATTTGCTAGATCAGCTCCATTATGAAACTATCTACTTGTCAAAATTACTGAGCACAAATATTCTAAAGCACTAAGACAACCATGAAGGCAGTGGCATTACACAGTTTCTTTTATGTGCAAGGGTGGGGAGACTTGCTAGCAAATCACAAGTTCAATTTTAGAATTCTCTTGGTTATTTTAAAGTAGAATAGATTTCTGAACAATACAAACTTTAACTGCACTGTATGAATTTACTTCACCATCTTCAGTCCGAAATTATTTTAAATACTGATTGTGTTGTGTGGTTTTTTTTTGTTTNCAAAGAATCACCAGAAGAATATGAAACTATGAAAAGAGAATCAATATGTCTTGCAAAAAATGTGTATTTTTCAATCCTGATCGGTCTAGCATTGTTTTTTTGATGTATCCATCATTTCCAGAATGGAAATGGAATAGGGAGGATAATCTGTGAATGTCTCGCTACAATGCTTTTCAGACTAAATCTGTGTGAGA
>VZTO01010253.1:0-36791 GCA_013400615.1 Syrrhaptes paradoxus
CTGCACTTTTTCTGTAGATAAATGTGGGGACCAGTGACAAAAAAATGGGTCAGGGCTCCAGAGTCTCTGTCCCTGACAACACCAGCTGCAGAGAACAGGTCAAAAAAGCATCAGAAACAAAAAGACCAGGGAAATGATCCAAATTGTAGCATGGTGGTTGGTTGAAAAAAGCTTTTCAATGTTTCTCTGAGCTTTGCCTTCACACTCTCAGGTTCACCTTCAAGCTGAAGAAGACAGTTCATAGTATGAGACTTTTCTAGGGGTGTAGTGAAGAGGATAGTGTAGGTGCTTTGGTCTGGTTTAGTAATTAGCTTTAACACGGATACTTGAAAGGTGATTTCAAGAAGCTCCCCCTCTTCCTCTTCTTCCCCTCGTTTAACTTACAGACTCCTGGAAGCAAGGACAGTCTCTTGCTGGCTGTTCATGAAGTGCATGGACCATCAAAGGTTCTAAACGGTGCAACAGCAGGGACAATAAAACCAATCAGGTAACTGGCTGTTCATTTATGGAAACAGCACTGCCTCATAAATAGGGCTTTTAAAGCATAAAGAGTTAAAAATGGATTTTATTTTAATGTCTTTATCATATTCATGAAAAATGGAATATTTTGACAAAATAATAATGTAAAATTCAACAAAAACTGGAAAAATCTGAACACATTAATTTGTCAAATTAGAAGATATATTCCAGAAATTCATCTAGTTTTAGTTTTGTAGTTGTATAATATGATGAAGTAAAAGAGCAGTCTAGAAGAAATATCTAAACTGAGTTTCCTGACAAATAATTCATTGTTATTACAGTAAGTCTGTTTTAGTTCATAATAAGAAAAATAGCAGAACTTTATAAAAATCCAAGCTATTTGGTACTTTTATACACTTATCTAGAAACTCAGTGGGTGGGATTTGTATCGTGTAACTTCAATCATCTATAAATTAAATATCCATTCTGGTTTGCCACCTAAGTCCTCTTTACAGTCAATGGGGTATGAGATGTTTTCAGAAGTTGATTCTAAAGCTGGTGTGATGAAACTTCCTCTGGAGAAACACATCTCTTTCCACAGTTTTTAGAATAGGACTAGACTAAATCAGACATACAGGTTTTAGATGGTTTTGTGGCTGAAATAAGATGGAAGTAAGCTTAGAGTGCAGTTTCCAATCTGTTAAACAGACATCATGGCCACACCTCAGCAAAGCACTTCTGCTTAATTTTAGCCACAAGAATAATTCCTTCTTCAGGATTACTGCTCTACTTAATTCCAAGCATATGCTTAAATCTTTTGCAAAATCAAGGCCAAGAAGCTGTTATTATCTCTCAACTGTGCTGACATTTAAGTTTTTTTGTATCACTCAGATGATAGAAGTGCTTGATATAATAATAAAAATAATATAATAACAACAAAAATAATGATGTTATGAAACTCGCTTTGCTATCATTGATTCAATGTGGAAGAAATTCATACCCTTTACAGATGGACTTGAATAAATCCTTACAGAAACATAATGTTCCTCCCTGAAATTAAAATTCAACGTTATCTTGTATGCAAAATACATAATAATTTATATTGCACATCTTAGGTAACCATGTTGAAAGTAGTTTTCCAAGGCTCTGTCTTAATCTTCATTTCTCTTTTCAACAAGGAAACACATACTGGATATACAAAACAAAAATATAAAACCAAGCAACAACATGAGTCAACACAAACTGATTATTTGCGCACATTTTCCTGAATTTTAATTGCTTTCAGTGTTCTCAAAACACCATTAGATGGAGAAATAACAACTTTCATCATACAGTAAAAGGCAATTACACCAACTTGGAAAAGATACCTTGGAAGTCTTCGTATCAAGCTTGATTTACTCTGATGTTCTGCAAGCACACGTACCAATCGCAACATTTTTGACTCAACTCCAACACAAAATAGAGTTTCCTGAAGTGTGTTGGTGATAAAACTAAATTTTTACAGTGGTCCCTTCTGGTCTTTAACCTATTAATAATTTTTTTTAGGTTAAAGTACCAGAATTGCTTTCATACCCTATTTTTCTGATTTCCTCCTACTCATTTTTCCTATAGTCTTTCTTTTTTGTTCTTTATTTAAACTCCATAGCCCACAGCCCAAGCTTAACATATGCAGTGCATCCTATCTTCCCTATCTGAACCTGCTTATGAAACGGGGTAGCGCAGCTTGTATGGCTATACCAGGAGACTATTTCTGAACAAAATAAGTTTCTGCCTAATTGACATATTCAATGCAAGAAATCATGCACTTTATTATTGCAATATATATGTGCAATATATATTGATTGATCATCTGACACTGGAAACTGCAGAAAGTTGGCTGGATTTCTTCTTCTCCCAAACAAAATTCCCAAATGGAAAAAAAAAAAAAAACCAAAAACCAACAAATTAGGAAAAAGTACAGTCCAGAGCATGATTCTGAATGACATAGAGAATGTATGACAGCCCTAATTTATTGTTATTAAGTCATTTGGAAAAAAATAGACTTCCTCTCTTCCTTCTCTCCTTCTTCCCTTCCTCCCTCTCTTCCTCTTTCCCTCTTTCCTGTCAGCTTGCCCTCTTGCTCTCCTTTTCTCTTTCTCTCCCTTTTTCTCTCTGAAACATCATGCTCTGTGCAGTCAGATTTGCTTTCACAGTAAGGATTTTAAAGCAGTTGTTACACCACGTAAGACAGGCTTAATGTAAATAGTTATTAAAACTTCAAAAAATACACTCATTCTTCTCCTGTTGTCAACTTTTATTGCAGACTCCGTAAATATGATGAAGCAGAAGCAGACAAGTGTAAGGTAGGATTTTTCAAGCTGAAAAGCTAAAATGTGTATCGAAGATATATATCATTGTTATTTATTTTTTTGTTTTGTGAAGCCTTCAGGATATCAAGTCTACACCTTGTGGTGGACATGGTAAGCAAAACCCATTAGAACAGAATCCAAAGGTTTGTACAGCCACTTTCAGCAAATACATAACAAACACACCTTCAAGATATCAGTTCCTTCAGCTAATGATGAAGTCAATAGTGGACACTTTATTACCATGAAAAAAAAAAGGAATGAACAAATATTGCCATTAGCAATAATGTAATATCACTTATTCTGCAGAGTTCCCGAGAGGTGCAGAATAAAGAAGAGTTTAACCAAGTGCCAAACTAGAGAATGAATTCTTCTGGTTGGATTCTCTAGTGTTTAATAAAAAAGTGAATTTGTTGGGGTCTTCGTCTGGAGTAGAGTCACTCACAGTTACGAAACTTATTGGGTTTAATGTCTTTGAGATCTGTAGACTGACATCAAGGTTCTCACTGAAATTGGCCGATGAGTTTAAATTCGTTGGGAGAGGGCAAAGAGACAATGACACGTTCAGTGTCCTCATAAATCTTTTCTCTCTTAAAGAAACAGACTAACAGACAGTCTCCCCTGACAAATGAAATTATGTCATTAAATAGAACAGTTTTAAACTGATAAATAAACATGAAGACAAGGCAGCAGTGNTCCAGAAATCACACTTTCTCTGGAGTGAACAGCTCCTTGGAGTTCATCTTTCTCCAGTCACGTAGAAGGAACTATTTAAGTGATGAGATCCAAGGTCAGTTGCACAGTGTAAATCTCTTCAGGATCAATTTGTGAACCACCTGTATGTTCATATATATAAATACATGTATGCACATATTACTGTTCCATTTCTAATTATTACCAGAGTTTTTCCTGTCATCAACATAGCGTATTAAAAAAAAAATAAATTTGAAGGAAGGCAACAGACTATTTTTCAGTTTTACATTGCCTCAGAAAGGAGTATTCTTACTGAATTAGACACACTGATGAGTCATACATCCCTGGGAGTATTTAATCTGAAGTTAATTTTGTTATGCTTAGATCTACTCTTCCTGTTTCACTTTAACTTGTGCTATATAATTTTTTACTCAGAACACGTATGTTAATTACAGGAACCTGTTGTATGGCACAGAAGCTGCATGAAATGGGTAAGAAACACTCCAACCTCTGCGGACGCCCAATTTACTTAAAGCAGTTTGGGATTTTTCCCTAAATGTGTTGGCTGCATCCTTCAACCCAACGTATTACTGAACAGTAGTGCTGGATAGTTATGAAATGACATTTTACAGCTATTGCACAAATTGCTGAGTGATGCAATGCATATTTACGCAGGCAGCTCTCATTCTCAAGAATATTTATCTTTATATTTTGGTTGGGTTACCTGCAGACTCAGAAAAAGATGCCTGTAGCATTCTGTGACAAGCAGTTTACATGCATGGGATTGTCACAAGGGATGCGAAACCATCATAAGCTTTTTTACTTCTTTATTAACATTTCAAATTTCACAACACAATTTTTAAGCAATATTTCCTGCCTTGTGCACAAAGCCATGTGTGTAACATTGCTGAGAGCCAGCTCCCTGTCTATATAGAAAGCAATAAACTGGTTTATCCACAAGCTGACTCATGTCTTTAGTCCCCTCAAATGCCATGTTGTCAGAGATGCAAACAAGAACCATCACTAGGAGGGATAATGACAGCAGCACCATCCCTGCAGATTCAGGGAAGGATGTTCAGAGACATGGGTGTCAGATGAGCCACTTCCACAGCTGTGCTTGGTGACAGCTCTTGGCACCCTGGTAACCTGCTACGCTTTGCAGAGTTCTCCGAGAGTAGAGTGAAGCTGGTAATGAAGGGGAACAGGAGTTTGCACTTGCTATTGTGAGAGGAGGGGAAAAAAAAGACACCTTACCAGTTTCAAGAAGAGTTTTTAACCTCTTAGATACCATATGTAACTGGTCATCTTGTTAGTACTGCAAGGTCATACCTCTGGGAGGGAGGGTGAGCAAGGTGGGAGAGCTGAAGTCTCCTTTTCATGAATCATGGTCCTGGTTAGGAATTAGTTAGGTTACAATGACAAGTTATTCATGCTGCTTATTTTTCCTGACCAAACCTCTGCAATCGCTGAATGCCTTTGATTTCAGTTAGTCCTGCAGACCCAGCTTACTCCTGAGACTGGAGCTGGCACCTGTGTCATGAACAGTGCTGTTAACTGGGGTTAATCCAGTTCCCAATAAAGTTAGAGGCAAGCTGCCCACCGACTTCAGTCAACAACTGCGATTTCAGAAACCATGTCACTTCTGATGATGCATGGGATGGAAAAAGCACGGTTGGACTTTCAGATCCTGACACTGATTGTGGGTTGACAGCGGAAAAAAAATATATCTTTACCTCTAAGTATGTTGTCTATCTATCTATCTGTTTATCTAACTATCTATATTTCTTTTGGAGCAGATTTAGAGGGGTTCTTCACTATATAAGGCTGAAAATAGAATATTTTATTTGCATGTTATTTTGGGGATATAGTAAGCATCTTGTCTTTGCCAAAGACATTAGTCTTATGTTTATTTTAAACCTTCTGTAAATGTGTCTTATTCTGGGTCTTTTCTCACACTGCAACCGTCAGAGAGATAAGCACGTAATTTATAGGATTTGAGGTATATTTTCACACTTTAATCAATTAATCAACATACATAAACAGATCCCACATTTGATCACTACCTCCTGCAGAAGATTTTTATCAACACTGCCTGACTCATCAGGTTGGGTCTTGCTATATCATGAGCTAATACAACAATAAAATAAGACAAAGTTTTGCTGTAAGATACACTATCATCTTGGCAACTGAACATGAGTTAAACTGAAGATATGTGTTTTTTTTTCCTAGTGAATGATTAAGAAAGTACATAAAAATCAAGTATAAGCATAACAGGAAAAGGTAGCTCCTGAAAACTTGTCAGGGAAAGGCCAAAGAAGAGAAATCAGGGAGGAAATACAGTCTGCAACCATTTTCTGATAATTGCAATCTCAAAAGTTCCCAAACTTTTCTTGTAAGGGATACTGGAGGTCCACACTTCATTCACTGAAAAAGTGTACGTTTGTGATTTGGCCATTGACTTTGGAAAGAAGGAAGAAGCGAAGGGAGAGATCATTCTTGAGGCCTGGGGAAGTTCAACTGGAAGCCTTTTTTAGTGTTATTTCAGAGCAGATATTTTATTTATTTTCTGATGTGGGAGGGACAGTTGTGCAAACACTAACTAGGCAGAATCCTAGCCCCACACAGCTACCGAAATAAAAATGTCATTTTCTGCACTTTATGTGAAATTGCGTGTGCATTTTGCAAGACAACCCAAGTGATGTAGACAAAGTAGTCTTTATTAAGTAGTAGTCAATGTAACCTGGTAACAGTTGCCTTTATGTTGTCACTAGTTAAGTTTTTTGGGAGAACAATAGTGGTATCAAAATAAAGTAGCTTGATGTTCTCAGGGCTTTATGTAGCAACAGAATTTCTGTTCATGTGTGTGTGAGCATCTAAACAGATCTGCAGGGGAGAATCCACAAAAGGCTAATTTTGGCCTGAAGAGGTGGATATCTCTGGGCTGCCCGAGAGCCAGGAAAAAGAGAGAGAGACACACAGGCTCCTTCAGGGAGTGATTAAGGAAAGACCCTCCAGAAGAACGTATTTCTATCATCAGACCCAACAGAATCAAGTGCTGTAGGCTAACCTTAGCCTTTGTTGACACCACCCTCAGAGCATTTGCTGTTATCCTGAGAGCTGGGGTAACTGGATCTACCACAGGATGGACTGCTTTGGGAAAAGTAAACTCATTAAGCCTGTGAAAATTTACATGCACCATTAAAGGGAATGAAATTACTCACAGGGCATAGACATCGCTATCAGGGCCCTGAGTACCATTGTTTTTTAGTCCTAGCTTGGACAAACTTATACACACTTAGCTGCAGGCAGAGTGGATAGCAGAGCTGCTTAGAACAGTTATTTATAAAATGATGATTTGTCAATAACAAAAGACATGTTCTAGGAAAATAACTTTGTCAACACATTTTTGCTTTGGGAAAGGTTTCTCAGGTCCGAGAGAGAATTTCTGTCCAGCTATAGGCATGCTGGAGAACAGCCAACAGCCCAGGGCTAAGGCATGCCCTTGGGATGGGGGAGACCCAAGTTGTCTCTGCGCTGCCCGCTTCAGCCCAGGTGTTTGGATTTTTCTCTTCATGTTTCAAGTAAGCGATCTGGTTAACCTAAGGTGGGCTATTTCCATCTAGAAAGCCAAATAGTCTTCCATCAGTTCAAAAGGAAAAGGAAACAGATTTAATTATAAAGTGGTTTAGTTACGAATCCATTCTGATTTCTTCCATCAAAGCATGAAGGCTTTTGTTGCTACAAGCCTGAGAAGGTTGGTTTTTTGGAAAAACGCCCTGCACAAGACAACATTTTGAGGTCTTAGCTAGAAAAAACCTGTGTCCCATTTTCTCATCATGTTTTATGGCCTCTCTGGCACCTATTATTTGGTAATTTGCCATTAATTTTGAACCATTGTTTATCCATACCTTTCCTTATTAGTAAATTAATAAATGTATTAATAAATTTATAGTATATTAGTATATAAATTTTATCTGATTTAAACTGGTTTCGCAGTCAAGAATGACACATTTACTGAGAGTTACCACACTAGGTCAAATTTTCATGCCACATTATGAGAAGAAGGCATATGTCAGAAATACCAGTCCCAATAGGAAGTAGCTAGCTTAAAAAAATCCTGTATTTTTCATAAGATGAGAAAATAGCTTCCCAGTATGTTCTTGTAAGTGATGCTGTTGCCTCAAAAAGGGCAACTTGCAGTCAGGAACACTGAGGAATTTGCAGTGTGTTTAATGGAGAAAGTAGTTCATCTAGCTTTTAAAAATAAATCACAGATGGATGAAATGCTTAATAAGCAGAAATTTCATATGCAAAATTTTTTTTGCTTTTCCAATGTAATGGAAAAAGAGAAGAGAATACTGACAGCCTATTTGTGCGATTCTTCCTGCTCTTTAGACACTGTAGCAATGTATTTATTTTAATTCCAGTAATGCTTCTTGTTCCTTTAAGTACTTAATTATAAAAGAAAATGGACAGAGGGGAACAGGGGCTTGGTTTGAATAATTGCTAACTTGTTTTTGGTTAACTTGGCAATTAAATGTAGTATTTCACGTACAGCGTTCAGCTTCCTGCAAGAACAATAAAACCGTTGCTCAGCAATATCTCTAACTCCATTGTGTAGTAAGGGAATAAGAGCACTATTATCATAAGCAGGACAATAATATAGTAGTTTGCATAGAGTGTGACTTTTGTTTAAAAAAATAGAAGAAAAGCAGAATATTCTTAGAAGGGCCTTATTTTTACTTATTTATATTTTTTAATGGCAACATCTTTTAATTATCAAAAAAATCCAGATACAATCCAAAGTAAAATGACATGGAAAGTTTACAAAATGGTTAGTCATGCAACCACCAACAAAATAACTTGCTCTCAAATAAAAAGAAAAGCTCACTTTGATTGTCACCTATGATGCTTTGATAAAAGCAGAATAATAAATAAAATAGTCTGACTAGCCTATAATAAATAAAAGAGGCTGACTAGCGAGGTACAAATGGCATCAGTTGACCCAAACCCAGGTTTTCTTCTGCTTGGAGCATTCAGACTAACAGCTGTACCCCTTCTTGCTCACAGTTTTTCCAGCCCCACTGAAGTTGTTCCCATTCACGAGCTTTCCTACAACACCAGTTGAAGGGAGAGGAGTGTTTTCTGCATCATGCCATGCCCCCTGCTCACTCGTTCATCCTTGCTGACATCTTTGAGTGCTCTCCTGAGAGGTATGAAGTTTACTTCTCAGTCCTCTCAGTAAAGTGGGGTCTCCGAGTTATTAAGTTTGTAGATAAGTGAGGGAATTTAGACATTTTTCTGCCTAATTTCTGAAAGACTCCAAATAAAGAGCCAGTGAGACTCCAATAAAAAGGAAGGTGGGGAACAGGAACAGCCATGAAGAGGAGCTTTAGACAACATTGGATGTTGGTTGAAGGAACCCAAAGGCTGGTAGGAACGAGTTGCAATATACCTGAAGTCCATCTTGGCTGTATTTTGGCTCTAGAACTTGCTAGAGAATAAAAAAGAAGGAAGAAAGGATAATTAATTTAAAATAAGTTTGAGAAGATAATTTTAAGCACAAAAGCATCTCTTTTATCTCTCTGCGGTCAAACACTTTCTGACCAGCAAGCCCTATATTGCTCAGCAGTCTGCACTGAAATATAGACCCCAAAGGCCAGACTCTAATGGAAATGTTCGGATATGAATCCTGAGCGATCCTACAGACCTCTGTTAAGACACTGTATTTACCCTGATTAACTGTGATTATTCTCTGCCTCTGCAAAGAAGGATCTATTCTTGCATAAGGCTGCAATAGTGTTCCCGTGCAGTTCTGAGCAGATCATCAAAGTCAAGTGGCTGAAGTTAAATGTATATACACAGGTTTAAGGATCTGGGCATAAATTGTCATTTAAACTTGTATTTCGCACACAGCCTGACACTGCAGCCATCTCTCAGAACATTAAAGCAATGCATTGTAATGTTAAACTGAGATACCAGCCTGCAGATCCATTCTGAGAAATGTTAGTATGGCAAAGGACAAGTCTGCTGTATTCTATCCTGCAAACAGGGGTGTTTTTTAAGACAAAAGGGCCAAATTTGTTGGTATGTGCAAATCAGCAGAGTTCTGTGATGTTAACAGCACCAGTTTCCATCGGCAGAGAATCTGATATTTTTCCATAGAAAGTACTGACTGTTTGTTTACACTTTCAGCTATCAAAATTCATTACTTGGAAATTCTTAGGCTATATTTATTGAACAGAAATTATTGCCATAAGGGTGCTACTTTAATAACCATGTACCTAGCTCACAAAAAAGCCTCTGCAGTTATTTTCCCTTGCTGCATTTTTTGTTGTTTTGTTTACTGTTTTTTTTGACCGTATATTAGTTTAACAATCATTCAGATCAGGTTTAAAAGCTTTGAGATTAGTATGAGAGTTGCTGTAAGATTTTGATTTACTCTCTGGTTTTGAAAACTTAGGGAAGCGAAAAATTGTACATACGTAAGCTATGTTTTATTGTATTTTAAATGGAATGAATGTTAAATATTCCAATTATCATCGATTTTAAAGGCAATAGCTCCTTTTAAAAATCAAGACAAGAGAACCTGCATGCTTTCATTGCTTAGAAAAGCCCTTGTTGAGTCTTAACACATTGTTTCCCATATTTGAAATAAAAAAGATTAAAAAAAAGCAACCCTTGAGCTTAATTTTACCATAAAGCCTGAGAAGAGCAGACACAACCCTGTGAAATAAAGCACTTCTAGAGCCATTTGCTGGATGCTATTGATGTTGGATATTATCTAGACTGCAGTCTCAGTACAATTACCTTTCAAAATTCTGTTTTAGAAGGAAAATAATATCAATAGTACATCATCACTGAAAATCTGCAGTGAATCAGTAAATACATTTCACTGTGATCAAGAATTCCTATTTTTAAATTTATTAGCAAAAGGAAAGGTAGAATCAGTAAAACTGGGTTAACTGGGTTGTTAACTGGGTTAAGAGAACTTTTTTCTCACCTTTGCTTTGTTTTCTGTAGTTTCACTGTTTCTAGGATGTTCATTATTTTGTGCATCAGAACAATGAAAGGTTCAAGTAAAACTTTGATTTTTATTTTTGGAATAATATTTGAAACTATGTAAAAACATTGTCCATTTTCTTTTTAAATCTGTCTCCTTTTCTTTCTGTTTGTCTGTTTTTATGTATGTGTGTATGTGTTTGATAGAAATGCATCATAGACTCAAATTTATTCAGTTCTACTATAATACAGATCTCTTAGAAAAAAGCACACTAATAAAACAAACTCCCCAACTATTCCTCTTCAAGTGAGTTAACAGAAACAGCAAAGAAGATTTTTTTGTACATTCCTACATGTAGCTTATTTTTTACTAAATCCTATGATGCTGTACCCAGTGCAAGACTGACTCTATAGAAATGTTACACGCACGATTCTAAACTGCTCTACATATTTTATAGCTTGCAAACTGTCACATTACAGAGAAATGCCACAAAATCCTACACCACGTCTTTGAAGTTTTAGTTTCATTTAGATTAAGCAGTGAGAATATTTCTAGTAGGGAAATATCCAATTCTGAACTCATGCCCTATAAATTTTTCTATTTAAAATGACACCTTCTATACTTTAAGGGCTGGACTAATATAATAAATGATTGTTGTGGTGACTCTTAGCATTATTTTAATAACAATCACAATTTATCTTTCAAAAACCTTATTTACTGCCAACATTCTTCTCAGTGAGTATGATTCTGAACACAGCATTATCAGACCAGATTGGAGATTTCATGTTACTTTCTGCATTTCGAGCCTTAATATTAAACACTTTTCCTTGCCTAGTATTAGTTTCATATGTTAATATCATTTTTTATTAACATAATACAAATATCACTTGCAGTACTACATCCTTCATTGCTAGCGGCTTTCATATCAAATGTCACAGCAAATTTTATTTTCGCTAATAGATTACGACTTGTACATTGTATTAGAGAAAGTGAACATTATTGCAGGGTGACACTAAAATTATAGAACACCCTGTACGACAGCAGATAACACTCTGCTAAATTACCTACTCCTTCTGACCCACTCTCCACCCTATCCCACCCCGCAGAATGCTGGCAGAAGTTTCGTTCGATATTTTATTGCTTCTTTGGAGAAAACTTCACCTTTCAAGAACCTCGCTATATCCATTGTCAAAATATCACATTATACAATTCACTGGAAGTGAACTTATTGCTAAATACCCATTAGGTTCCCAGGAGATGCCTTACATTAATTGTTTAGTGAAAGCACCCTTAGGCTATCGCTAGGGAAGAACATTAAATGCATAAAAAAAGAAGTTGACAGAGATCCCTGTAGAACAAGATACATCTACTCGCTTAAAACTTGCCCGTGAAGAATCCTGCAAGCCGCTGTTCCAAATGGTCATTTTGGGGTTATTTTACCTCCTGCTCGTGCAAGCACAAATACAATTAATCCGAAAGGAAAAATCAATGCTCCATCAGCAGAGAGTTTTTAAAAAGTGGTTATAAAAAAACAAGCTAGGGGTAGTAAACAAGACAAAGAAAAAAAAATAGGGCGTTATTTTGGACCTGGAATGTCTGTGGGGCTTGCAGGGATAGTAACAAGGGGAAAAAAAAAGTTGGAGAGCAGAGAAACTGCAGAACTAATGCTCCAGATGAAACAGAAACTAAGAAAAAAGAAAGATGGTCAGGAGAGAGAGGAGGGAAAATCAAGGCAGAAAGGAGACACATGATGCTCAGATGAGCTGTGTGTTCAGAAAATTTATAACTATAGTGTCAGGTAGCTCTTCATGAGCAAGAAATCCAGTTCAGAAAGGAAAGGTAATGGTTTTAACAGCCAGGCACATCACATTTCCTTATCTGCTGCATCCTTTCTACCAAATCCCCTTAATATTGTTTTTTTCTCTAACACTGAGACCTGATAGATCTTCTCTTGTTCTAATACCATTTCATTTATCTTACTGTACGTTGTACTTAAAACACCTCTGAAACGAACCTTTATTCTACCCTGTATTTTTCTCGTTTTAGGAAAACCGATTTGGGGGTTTGGTATTATTGCCGAAGTACCACAAGAGGGGGCACTAGTTAAACAAGACGCAATAATGGAACTTTTCCTTTTCTCGGGGTTTTTTCTTTTTGTCACTCATAAATATAGAAAAAAAATATTCTCTTTCCCTGCGTCACTAGAATATGATGCTGTTACGTTGAGAATATTTATTCCTATTGGGATAATTAAGGGAAGTGTAGCTACCATGAAGATATATTGTAAAAAGGGACACAGAAGCCTGAGTGACCTCAAAAGTAATTAGCAAAACAAAATTAAGTTTTTGTTCACATCACCCTTAAGAAAAACATTTACCTAAGAGGGAAATAAAATATTCTTTATTTTGGGCTGAATCTTCAGATCTGTTTTTAATCATTGTTTGAAAACACGGAGCTTCTAGTTGTTGAGATGTGTCTGTATTTTTGACTGTCAGTGCCTTGCAGCCTGTGTAATCATTTGTCTTTGTAAAAAGTGTCCACAAATGATATTACTGCGAGTTTTAT
The DNA here is from genome assembly GCA_013400615.1 of Syrrhaptes paradoxus. Taxonomy (NCBI): domain Eukaryota; kingdom Metazoa; phylum Chordata; class Aves; order Pterocliformes; family Pteroclidae; genus Syrrhaptes; species Syrrhaptes paradoxus. The sequence continues at coordinate 13,066 of VZTO01010253.1, forward strand.
TTTTATTTGGCACTTATTTTGTGCAGGTGCAAATGCCTGAAAGGCTGTAGAAATCAAGCATATGTACTTTGACACTATGCTAGCTGCCCATATTAGGGGCTTGTATGTCTGCACAAAACATGTAAGCACCTCAGTCTGTTCAGGAGTTTTCTCCAAACAGCCCAAAGAAGTAGGAAGTATTGTTACATCTAGTTTTATATTTGGGGAACTCAGGCAACCAAGGTCTGGAATCACAGAGACCTTCAACTCCCACTGAAATCACTGGAGTCCTGGCAATCCCATATATGTGAGTAGCTGAGCCTTGTCCCAGGCCACTGGAGATGTGAAGAAGCTGCAATAAGTAACCCCCAGTCCTAAACTGGAAGATTAAATTTTTTCCCTGTAAGCAAAATACCTGGCCCCAGACTGCCTCAACTCTCATTTGCATGATTTTTGTCAAAGCACAGCTCTCCAGGTTCAGGGCCGAGCTAAAAGGCTCTCACATTCCCAAATAACTGATGTGCATTTACTGGTGCTGTTCCTAAAGTGCAACGTGAAGAGGTTCAGAACTCACTTTTCCTACTCTTCCAAGATTTGATGGCTTTTTCTGCTCTGAAGTTGCCAAATCTGGCTAAATGCAACACTTCAGACCTAATTAGGTTACTGCAAACTCCTTGGTGCATGTTCCCACCCCTTCACCCATGTTAAAGATCTGGGTAAATGAGGACAACCCAGGAAAAGAAGTGATCTGTTCTCAGGTGTTGGTGTGGACTTTGTCCCCAGCCTGCCTCAACATGAGAATTATTGTGCACCACTAACCAGTTTCTAGCTTGGTTTACCATGGAAGACCAACAGGCTATCAAGTGGAAAACCATCCCTCATGATGCCTCCAGTCTCTGATCATGCTGACTACCACTGACGAACCCATCTCAGTGCCTGCACTGGGGACTTTCATATGTTTCTCATGACTGGATTAAAATAGGCTTGTTGAACTCAGCACAGTTTGTCCAGCACGGGCAGAGTTGCAAAAATGGCAAGTATCTCTCAGGAAGAGGCACTAAGCTGATGAGAAAGAAAAGACCAGTGGTTTAATTTTTTAGCTTAGAGCTTGAGCAGCAGAGATTCACCTCCCTGCTCTATCACAGACCATCCTTGTGATCTCAGCTAGACATCTCCAGAATAGCTTAAGGGGTGGTTTCACAGGCAGCTTGAGTTGGATTAACCATTCATGCAACTGAAAGGATTAGGTGCTGTTTCCTCTCTCACTCAGCTTAAACCAGCCTTTATGTACATCTCATGGCTTGACAGTACCAATTCAGGCGTCTCAAGAGGCTGAAAATTAACCTGTCTGAAAAAGAAGCTAATTCTCATTAGACTAGTGAGGTGAGTTGTCTTGCTGTGCAATTGGGTGAGCAGCGTCAAAAACTGATGGGAGGGAAGGAAGCTGATGCCCAGAGAAGCTGTGGATGCCCCATCCCTGGAGGGGTTCAAGGCCAGGCTGGATGAGGCTTTGCGCAACCTGGGCTAGTGGGAGGTGTCCCTGCCCATGGCAGGGGGGTGGAACTTGATCTTTAAGGTCCTTTCCAACCCAAACCATTCTGTGATTCTGTGGTTCTGTGTGGCAGACCCATGGCTGTACAGCACTCAGCACCATGCAAACTCAAAGGTGGATGTTACACAAGGTTTTTATTTTCTTCTCCCGTTACTGCAGCTTTGATGTGGATACCTTCCAGAAAAACCTCAGCTCCCTCTGCCCAGAAATTTCACACCCCAGCTTTCAGAGGCACAATAACACTAATATGGATAAAAGGATATAGGAATAGTTTAGCAATGAAGATACTTAGTGTGTGTGCACTTGTGATAAAAATGTACTGACATTATTTACTAATAATACGGAAGAGAGAAATAATCAAGCAGCAGCCCCATCATCTTCCTTAAATGAAATGAAAAGCAAAACAGGTCCATTTTTTCTCCTTTAAGAAAGACAATATAAGCCATAAAACAGCTTTTTTTTTTCCCACAGTCATCTTCAACTTATAATACTCCACCATCCTGATGTATTTGATTAAGATTCTCTAGCTTTCAAGACATTGTTCTGCCTCCCTGCATATTTTCCTTCACCACAGAAGACAAATCCACTGCATTATAATGCTGTTTTTAAGGAGTTATTTTCAAAAATGCTTATTTCCTTTATGCAGGTTACTGAATAGTCTAATGGGGTTAACTCCTGACGTACAACCTATTAGCTAAAAGATCTGCTGAAGATTTTACTGTCCTCTTTGAAAAGTGTTACTTGGGACTGTAACATGCTTGTAATATTTATCAGTCATGTATTAACCCTTTTTTCAATTTTTAATATAAGTAAACCTTAATACAAAGCATGCTTAGAAATTATTTGCACTTGAGTGCTAAAGACGATGTGTTTCCTTTAGTGTTGCTCTCCTTGCGAGAGAGCAATGGCACAGGAAAGACTGGGTTTTAGCAACCTGTCTGTGCCTATAAAAGTGTACTGTGGTGTGCCTCAGTTTCCCCATCTGAAAAAGAAATTATAGGACAACTCTGTTTTGCACTACTGTTGAAAAATCTCAATTCTTTCCTTCCTGAGAAATTCCATGGCGAAGAAGCTCAGTCTCCTTTTACACAATCTCACAAGCACAGAAACCTTCCCCTTCCTAGATTTTTAAATCATAACCATTTGCCTCAGTGCAGCAAAATAAAACTCTAAAAGTCCTACTAAGCCCCAAAAAGATGCATGAGGAACAGATTGAGCAAGTGCACCTGGGGATAAATGCATTATGGACTTAGATCCATTATCACACCTCTTGTCGTCACAGCCACTATCCGAACCCCACAGGAAATCATTCATTGAGACGCAGAATGTCATTTTAGTTGTAGCATTAATTTCCCAGCTGCTGGTAAAGATATATTGTGCCCCTTCATTGCGTATAAAAGAAAATGAGCACACCTCCATTTGATAACTTCGCTACTGGATATAGGTTTTATTAAGGGCCAAGATCTCTGTAGTGTAAATGTTGGTAACATGCGTGTTTCTTTCTAAAGATGGGCCCTTGGATTTTATTGTCTCTCCAAGGAGTGAATAACATGCATTGGCATGCTGATGAGGAGGTTCCAAATGAAGAATATGGCCATAACTAAAATGATATTATTCTGTCCCCTCGAGGGAAGGTTTTGCTCTCAAATCTCAGCAGGAGGCACTTGTGATAAAACTCAATTTGGGACATTATCCTCCTCATGTTTATTTACTTTTCCCTTTTTTTATATATACAATCAGTATGAAAATGGAACCAAATGTATGTAATACCACATAAACCCAACTGTTTTCTCCCTCTTTCTTTATGCAGCACATTGAATCCTAAAAGCTTCTACCAATCTGAGCACCGTGAAGCCAGGATTTTTTTCTCCCACAGTAGTGCAGATAAAAGGCAGAAAATATACTTGGTAGCTGTGTGCAGCTTGGTTCTTCAGTTTGATTCTCATGGCCTATTTTAGACATCAGAGTTAAGATGAACCCTATAACAACTTAGAGAGCTTATTTCTTTCCACTGATTACTCAGAGACACTCTAATAAGCACCACAGATTTATATTTCAGTGTTGTAAATGTCTGAATCTGAAGAGATGAATCACAGAATCACAGAATGGTTTGGGTTGGAAGGGACCTCAGAGATCATTGAGTTCCAACTGGACAGGGACACCTCCCACCAGCCCAGGTTGCTCAAAGCCTCATCCAGCCTGGCCTTGAACCCCTCCAGGGAATCCTTACCCTATTGTCCAAGGTACTGGTGTTCTTTGAGGACAAGACCTGGAACTGTGACCCATAGAAGATAGAAACACCTACTACTGATAGATATTCCTAGTATCTCCCATTATGGTTTTGTCTGGATGGAAGAAGCCACATCCGTCCATGTGGCTGGGGTGCATTCTGTTAGCACAGCCAAAATTTGTCTCAGCCCTGTGGCACTCTGCCAGCCTGGTTCTCTCAGCTATCACTTTAAGTGTCTATTCAATGGTAAAAAATTGTTCACACCCAAATGTAAACATTACCTTAGGGAAATGAGTCCTCTGAAGCATAAACAAAGTTTTTTCTAGGAAAACAGTTGGATATTTTACAAAGTTCCTTGTAAATGTGGATTTAAGTTTTGCTTCTGTCTTTGCCAGATCAGTTTTCAGTATTTAAATCCTGAGTGCCCTGATTTTGATCATAGACCCCTGCAGTGGAGCTAAGTTCTGGTGATGTATCTCTGCCAGATGCATGCAGAGCTAGAACAAGCTCCACTGTCCTAAAAAAAGGGTTTGTCTTCACAGTGAATTTAAGGCTACGTAAGACTGTTTTCAAAGGGAATGTTCCGTGCTAATCACCAGCTCTCAACAGTCTCCACTGTGACATCACAGAGCTCCTGAAATATCAGAATCAGGATACCAGGAAAATCGTTCTTCTGAATGCAAGAGAGATCAAAAGTTTTGATCCAGTGCCTTTCTGATCCGCCTGATCACTCAACCACAAGATTGCCAAATCAGGGTAAGGAAAAAGAACAGGACATTCGCTCCAGGATTCCTTCTGAAGGAATCGCTCCTTTAGACTTAGACTAGATTAATTTGTGCTTGTCATTAAACCACAATCTTAAAACCAATTCAGAGTATAGCACTTTTCTGTTACACAGTCTTTCTACGAAAAAAACACTTCAGGAAAATCAGAGTCAATGGGAAGAGTTTAAGCCAATACTGTGAGAATGTTGTGAGCTCTCTGCTTTCCAGAGGAAATTCCATCAGAGAGGAATGAGTCAAAAACATTCCTCACTACATGGCTGGAAATTGAGATAATGTGACTTGGCATCATAAACTCCCTTCTTTTCAAAAGCCTGAACAATGTCCATTTTTAATCTCCTACCTTTCCATCTTTTCCCACTGAAGTAGAAATGTAGCCTAGCTGACAGATGCTCTGTGTGGTATATAGATGATCATACTGAAATGGCACAACTGGAACTGTAGCTGATGAAGAAGACCCTTTCACTTAGCCAAATTCTATATTTGCTAACAAGTCAGTATTAAACCATCAGACTGGCCCAGGAAATACATGGTCATTCAGACTTACATGGTGCTTTAGGAAAAAAACAGACCTATTAACCCAACTTCTGCAACAAAATGCCTGTGAAGATACATGGCTATTGTCAGGAGCTCAGATACTCATTCCTAAATTAGAATAAGTGTCTAATAGAGTAAGGATTATTCTCTCTAAATATATGTATATACACACATTAATAGCAACAGTTCCACCCTTCAGAACAACTATCCCATAGTTAAAAATTATGGTTTGGTCACAGTTAAGGGACACACGCTTGGGAGATGGCTCCATAACCACATTTCTGTCCCCTTTCCAGGAGTCAGGGTCCTGGGCAACTTATGGCTTGAGGACAACTTTGTTCTCAAGGAAAAGAAGAAAAAAAAAAGAAAGAAAAAGGTTTTTATGGAAAAAAAAATCTGCAACTATCCAAAACCAGACAACTTTCTGAATCCAGCTCACCTAAGATATTCTTTTTTATTTCCCCTCCACAAACAAAATGAACACTCCAAGCGGTAACTCCAAAAATCCAAGAAAGTGAACACCTTCTGCTCCTACACCCAACTTTGTAGGAAAAAAAAAAATGGAAAAAAAGAAGTTTTTTTTGTGGAAAAAAATCTGCAATTATCCAACACCAGACAACTTTCTGAATCCAGCTATATAATTTTTTTTTATTCCCCGTCCACGAGCAAAATGAATGCTGCACGCGGTCGCGGTGCTATTGGTCTTTTTTTTTCACGTCGCTTTCCCCTTGCTCTCCCGAAAACTGAAGGCAGAACTGCCGAGACTTCAGGAGACTCTTCATGCTATCACTTCACAGGCTGGAAGGTGACAGCTTCGCCAGGGACTAATGCAGGAAGACATAATTGAATGTGGCCTGCAGCAAAGCAGCTGCCTGGAGCCACTGTTGATTGTAGCTGTCATCAGGTGGAGCTTGCTGCGGTAAAATACGGGCCGGAGGAACGCGATGCTCTCGTGTGCAGCTCCGTGGTGATAGCTTATTTACTTTTACCCCGCTAACAACAGTTTTGTAGTTAATAATTGTCGGTATCACACTGTTGAGTGAGCGCAGATGCTCAAGCTCGGAATCATCAATAATTTTCCCAGTAACCTGGTTCTTGGAAATTAAACAATGGCTCTAATATTCCCATTTTCTGGGTGTATATTGTGTGTTTCAGCATGTTATTTTCCTTTTTTTTTTTTTATTGAGAACCTTAAATGATTTTAAAGATATTTCCTGTGCCAGTTTATTTAACTGTCACAGGATGTGGGAGAAATATAATCTGCTAAATTAGGCATGAAAAACTGTACACAAGGAGAAGGCTCCCTGATTTCTGCCTTGAAAAAGAAGTGACTTTAATTACAAATTCAGATAAAGAAGCAATCACATCTTCCATTTATACAGCTTTTTCCATTTCAAAGGATCTCACCACAATGAACAAGCAATAGGTTTAATCTTTTCTCCTTTATTTGGAGGTTGTGAAGTGTAGAAGGAGTATGAGAATATTTCATACCAACAAGACTGCAGGGTCTCTCCTAGATGCAGTAAGTAGTGTGTAGCTCAGATAACACTGATCTTTGCTACCTAAATCCTGCCTAAACCCTTCTTACAAACCTGTGCAAGCCCAGGACAAACTTGGTCTATTTTTTTGATTCCTACTACTCATAACCTATTTATAACATATTATAAACTGTGTATATTGTATTTAAATTTACTATACTAAAAATAGTATATATAATACAATATGCCAAATATATTTAGCATATTTAGGATACTATATTTAAATATAAATATAAATTACAAGCTTTGGTCTGTATTAAAATACACACAGACCAAGGAAGAACTTGTAACTCTCAAATTATTATGTGGTTGTGCTGATGATATATCACTGTAGTTAAGTTTAAGAAGTGTCATTTTACTTTAAATACTCATCATTTGCATTGTAAAAATAAATCATATTAGTGTCACTGGCTTTTAGACACCCAGTGCTTCTACATCAGTTGGCAACCAAGGAGCTGCAGAGCTGCAGGTACATCAAAGAACTCAAAGTGTGTTGATTAAAAAAAAAATAAGTAGAAGAAGGAATTTTGGAGAAAATATATGAAAAGAAGAATTGTCTTTAAGCCTGCTGGATGTTTTGATTTGGTTGCTTTGCTGTTTGTACCTGCTTGGCTTCCTAGCTTATGGGGACGATGGCAAGGGGGTTGGTTATGTCTGCATTGCAATGTCACACGTGTTCCTTGCTGGGACACAGGAGAGGTGTGTCCCTTTGGATGTTTTCATGAGGTTCTATCCAGACTGTAGCACCTGGACCTGCCCAATTGCAGGCTCAGGAGGTCCCGAAAGGCTCCACAAGCTGAAGTTTAACTTTCAGAGAATGCTTTTCCTGAGCAGCATTTTGGGTTTTATTCAAGGTTTTGATTCCTTTGGTTTTGCGCTCAGTCCACCTCCCCGCCTGCATTATGGTGTGGGGGTAAGCGAGGTGGCAATTAAACCAGCTATTACAATGATTAATCCCATTGATTCCAGTTTCCACCCAGTATTACATTATGGGTGCTTCTTTGATTTGGTGCTAACACAACTGGGAACAACATTTTGTCCTTTTTCCTGATCCTGAACTTCTCTTACCCTGCTGTAAATTAAGAAAAATTCTGGTGTCAAACTGCCATACAATAAGAAATTTAACCATCATGTTTATCCCACCTATGAACCTCCTGAATGCAAGCTGCGGGTCTGACTCTGATTGTCCTGATGGTGGTTTCACAGAGATGTAACTTTAATGACTTCAGCAGAGATGCTGCTGCGAGATGTCCTCACGAGTGATCAAAAGCAGACCTGATGGCTCTTACGCTCTTCTACCACAAACAGAAACAAAAGGTATTTCTTCCCAAACCTTGACTACTTGGTTGTGAAACATTTCTCCCCTTCCTTGTTAGAAGTGGATCTGCTGTTTATGAAAAGCAAGTATTAATTATACAAGGTTTAGCCACAAACATCTGATTTTTTCTGCTTTTAAATAAACATATCCCATCAGCTGGTACCAAGGATTCTTGGGGACAGGAAAAGACGCACACTGCAAAATATCACTGTGGTCTGATCATCTTGTCAGGGATGAGTCCATACCTTAACCAAAACACGAGCGAGCAATATTCTCATAAATAGTAAAAAAAAATGTATTTTTAGTAGGGGATCATGGTGTTGGCTCAGCTGTCTGCTTGTATTTAGACTTTGGGAGCTTGCAAGAGGATTAAAACCACTTGTTTCTTTTTCTTTCTTTCCTTTTTTTTTCCTTTTTTTTTTTTTTTTTTTTCTTTTCTTTTTTTTTCTTTTTTTTTTTTTTTTTTTAACTTGTCACTGCAATAAAAGTTGGCTGTGGCTCTGGGGAGTCCTCTGTAAAGTACAATGCCCTGGGCTATGGGAGATGGAGCCCTCAATAACTGATATGAAAGGTCCTTAATTAAGCACTTAGCATTTCAAGGCAGTTATCACGGCTAGCCCACAGACCGAGCTGGCAGTCCGTCACCACCGATAGGCCACCTAGATGACTAACGTGAGTTGAGTCGAGTCTTTTGTACTTTAGGCGAGGAGCCCCGAGGCACAGGCTGATCTGGTGACCCTCCCAGATACACTTTCTCTGCCGGAAGGAACGGGATATCGGATGTGACAACACTGCAGACAGGGAATGTGGGTTTTTTATTTTTTTTTCCTTTTCCCCCCTGAAGAGCAGGGATTGAGGAGAAAGTTAGAATGACAGTGGCACTTTCTTGGCTCTGTGCAATGGTATGAATATGACCAAACCAAATGAATGAATAATTATGAATGTATTATGAAAACAGAAGGGAAAATCCTGTTGCTGTGATGCATTCAATTATTTCACCGACTACATATGGCCATTGGGAAGTTAAGCAAGAAAGAGACTGCTCATCCCCTTGGTGCTATGCCCCTTCCCGTTCTCTTTGTAATCCTCTGGACATGAGAGCATAAATGTTCCAGGGGAAGTTTATCTTTATATTAAGGAGAGGGGGAAGACTTTTGTGGCATTAAAATGGAAAGGGTTAATGGAATGAACTATAGATTAAATTGTAAAGCAATCAAAGAAAACCAAACACTTTATAGCAGACAACCATCTTCTGGTGTTTGGGTCTGTGTCAAGCCATGGATGTGGAAAATTAAAGCCATACTGAGAAGGGAAATGAACCATGTCTAATACATCCCCAGCAATAAAATGTTTTCACTAGGACTGTAAAACTGTGGCTTACATTAGGAAAAAGAAAATCAAACTATATGTCAATTCCACATCATGGGACATGAAGTGTCCACAAAAATTTATATTACTATTTAGAAGTGTTTCATTCTGGTGTTTTATTGTGATTGGATGCGCCCTTCTCAGTATCTTTTGACTGGTATGAAAATGATTTGAACTACTTTTTTAGCATTTATTTTACATCTATTACCTGTTCTATTACTTTTTATTATTTTATTGTGCTTGTGTAGAGGATTTTGCACAGTTTTCATTATAATGTAACATTAAGTCAATTTATTTGTGTATTACACGCTGTATAATTGCACCTTTTTTTGTGGAACAATTTGGATTTCATTATCCAACAAATCAGCAGTGTTACATTTTGAAAAGCTCTTGTTAGAAATCAAGTGCATTTTCCATCTAAGACAACAGAGGTCAAGTTTGCACCAAAAAGGGAGCAGAAGATTTCTTGCCTAAAACACTTGCGCAGACGAGAAAGGTCATGGCGGAAACAAAAATACTAATTTCTTTGAGAAAATATTTAATTACTATGGTCCAGATCAATGGAGATCAATATTTGTAAGAAGGGAAATAGTATGGAACAAGGTGGTTTGATATGGAGCAGTTTTGAAGGGGAATAGATCAAGGCAAAAACCAAATGGGTGCAGGGAACATGTCAAACGCAACAGCATTTGTGTTTAATATTCTTCTGTATCATTCTGTTCCTTAATTTACAAGTGCCATAAAGAGTATAACTAACATAGGCAGAGCGAAGGGTACATCTGTTTGTGCAGATCTGCTTTGCTATCATTTATCAGGCTTCAGCCTTTCATAAGAGGTGACATAACAGCAATTGCGTCTCTCTCAAAGGTGCACTGACAGCCTCTCTGAAGAAGAAATGCAAAATAACATTTTAAATCAGATACCAAGAATAGGAATAGAAGTGAAGATACAAACCTCCACCTTTCCTTAATCTGACAAAATTGCTACCTGGATCCCACAGTTTTTCTCTGCTATTACAGATTCACTCAGAAAAGTTCGAATTAATTAATGGATAAATAGGTCAGCGGGTTGTACCCTGAAATCCTCATGTGATGAGGAAACCTTTCCACTCTTAGTCTCCTATGTCATTCAACTGTTCTGTTGTGACACAGTGGGACCACCAGTTTTCATAGATCTATGATTTCACCCCTTGTTTTTCTTTTCTGTTTAGCAGGGCCTTTTTATTGAAAAAGTTGGATTTACAGGCAGGGATTTATATGTGTATGTCTGTACAGTGCTGAACACAACCCATCTGCAGGATCACTTCACCTTCCACGAGTAGTGAGCCCTCCAGGTCTTCCAGAAATGAGGGAAACAATGGAAATAACCTGGTTTTAGTGCCTTAAATGTTGTCAGCTTTTATGCAGAATTGAAGTCCCTTGAACTGAAATGGATGCAGAAAATGAGAAATAGAATGGCATTTTGCAAATGATTTTTTTTTCTCATATTGGAACTATTTTGCTGTTGATAGATCTATTTCTCTAAAATATTGTTCTGACAGACCTCATGCTCTGCACTGAAATTCCTTAAGGAAGATGTGAGTAAAAGCAAAACAGATTTGGATGCTTCTTCAAATGTAACACTTTTTCAACAAATTGTCAAGTTCACTCTTGAGCTATGGTTTCAAGTCTTCACCTGCTCCATGGTAACAGATGAATCAGAGAAAAAAACCCTGAGTATTTCAATTACTAATAACAGCTTTTAACTCAGTCCTTTAATTCCCTTCTCCATCACAACTGGCTCAGAAGCTCTACTACAGAAAGTCTTATTTACTTCAGCCTCTGTCCCCAATCACACATCAAATCAAAAAGTATTTCAATCCTTCTCAAAAGTTTCAATACTCCACCACTCAATGGTTCAATATCAAAAGCATCACTTATTTAACATCCCAAATTCTTGAATTGATTTGAACAACTAAATAGATGTTTTCACATTTCGTGATCTGGAAATTGATTTTTTCCCCCCTTCTTTAGTGTTTCGCTTTATTTTCCATGAGTATTAACATCTATTATACACGCGCAAGAAGTATGTTCCGTACCAAATTCCAGTACAATGTTAATAAATACTTGGGCTTGGGTCTGAAAAAAATATCCAACTCCTTTTTCCAGACAGAGATAAATGAAAAATTTTACTTCTTTCTAGCAGATGGCCACAGAAAGCTGTCAGTCAAGTAATGAACTCCATCACCTCAACACATATGAGAAACTGAGTTGAGCCGCAATGATGCACTGTGAAGTGTTTTGCTTCAGTTCCTCAGTTTCCCACAGATTTATTGAGTGGGTCATATAAGCCATTGAGAGCCAGAGCTTCAAAAGATTTTTAGATATTTGACAATCAATAGTCCTGAGGATTTTGAATTTTTCTTTTCTTTAGCTCAATTTCCCCATGTAAAAGGGTAATGGAGCTTTGCTGTGACTGCTTTTGATAGCCATCATGTTTGAAGTCTAATTATGACCCTAAAGAAGGTGAAGTGTGGTTGTTTTCTTTTTTTTTGATGGTGAGGCCTGAACAAGTATCACTTCCATTCAGTAGCAAATTGCTTACTTCCACTCAGAATGATAAAAATGTGTTAGCATATGAGTTCTCAGTAAGATCTCTTCTAAAAGGAAAAAGACAAACATGATAGCACACTACAAGCAAAGAGGAAATTGCTTCAAAATGAATTATTGTTATTATTCTTAACTCATTCAAATTCTGTGACAAAATCTTGATTGTGGTAAATTCATAGCAAACACTCCCCATATCACATAAAAAGTTAAAATTATTCTGACCAACAGGAACAACCCAGAACCTCATAAGAGAGGAGCAATTCACCAAAAACACTATGGAAGAGGGTGACCAGAGCCAATATTTTCAGTACAGAGTGGCTAGTTTAGCAGTTAAGCATCTGGATCTTTGCCAGAGTATTTAACTTTAGGCACTCAGATTGAAAATATTTACTTTAGTATTAATGACAAACTATTAAAGCTTTGCAATTGAGTGCACCCTCAGCAAGCTTGCCAATGACACCAAGCTGTGTGGATGCCCCATCCCTGGAGGGGTTCAAGGCCAGGCTGGATGAGGCTTTGAGCAACCTGGGCTGGTGGGAGGTGTCCCTGGCCATGGCAGGGGGCTGGAACTCTGTGATCTCTAAGGTCCCTCCTAACCCAAAACATTCTGTGATTCTCTGATTAATGATTTGCTTTTATGATTGGTTTTAATTATGTGGAGGTGACATTTAGTAAAGAGCCTGCACAGAAGTACATAAAAATATTACAGCAAAATGTGTTTAAACTATTTCTTGTTTATTTTTATCTGACATGTGGATTTATCTTCAATTTTAAAATTTTTACTACTATTAATTACAAGAGCTTACCATGCTAATACTTCACAGCAAAGCAAGTGGGACCAGTTAAATTTGTATCTATAAAGTTTTATGTTTATAAATGGAACGTATATTATACCAGAGTCTGGGTGACATTTCTGTCCTTTACAACATACCTGGTGTCACAGTCTCCACTTCTGAAACCATTTTCTAAGTTAAAACATGAATACCACCATGCACAGAGCAACTGTATGTGGTATCAGAAAAAAACAAGGACAAGATCAGAATATTGGACTGCAAAGAAGCAGATGTCTCATCTCCTGAAGAAATGGGCAACCATATAATAGGGGTCTTGTTTAGAAGAAACCACAGTGTCAGCTATGCACAGTGATACCTGACCATACACTTCATACCTTATAGCAAATAGGAAACATTTGTTATAAAATTGCTGTGCATGACCAAAATTTTCATCCATAATATGACAAAGAGAACAGGAGAGAGAAAGAACATTACCAAAAGCCAGTAAATCTGCAGTACCAGTTAACTTATTCATTAAAAAAAGATACTTCCCTCCGCCTGCAAATAATATAACATAGAATAAAATAAAATAAAAAATGAAAACATTGCAATGTGAACAATGGAAAAAAAGTATTAGTATTCCAATTATAAGAAGAAATTATAACCTGAACCTCCAAATGAGAGCCACAAACTAGGCACACAGTAATAAGATGAGAAGAGCAAGTATCCTGCCTAATTCCTGTCTCCAGCACTGCACTGAAGTGTGAAAATACCCTAAGCTGACAAAACCCGACATTTCTCAATTGTTGTCAAAGTAACAATTCTGTCATATAACAGCTCCCAGAAAGTGCAACCTCCTTTATTTTTTAATAATCTTGGTTCATGAAGTATTCTTATTGATTTCTCTACACCTTGAGTAACTATTTACGAGCATAAATGCTCAGGCTCTTTAGTGGGCATTTGTACTAGATGCAGTGGAGTTACCCCAGAGATCTCCCATTATCTTTACCAGTATTTTTTCTTCCATGTTCATCCATTTCTGCTCTATATATATCTCAGAAAAGCATCTTGAGTCCCAAAGAAGTGTTTGATAATAAGAATTCACAAGCAATGACTTATGCATAAGCAACGACCTATTTACATGCAATTGATTCTGTGGGGAGAAGGAAACTGAACCTAAGATGACAAACTGCACGACACATTGAAGACCCATTTAATTTACATACTTAATCCAGGGATGGATTCTGCACACTGAAAATCAATTTGTCACCTCCTTACTGTCTGTTGCTCCCTTCTAGGAAACTACTGTTGTTGAAAATTCTTTAGCTGGCAACTCCTGATATAGTAAATCAGAAAAACCTCCATTCTTATGACTCCTTCACCCTTTTCCTAGGCAGGGCATCTGCAGTGAAGTGGGATTTTATTAGTCTTTATGTCTAAAGGAAATGTATGTGAAGAAATGTTTCCAAGTGAAAACAAGAGTTCAAGGTTGGGCTGGATCTACTGCACTGCCTTCGGTTAGAAGCTCAGGTGCACCTTTAGCTGCAACAAAATCAACAAACCCCATTTTTCTTCTGCCCCATATTCCCCAGTTTCTTATTAGTTGGTTAAAAGTTGATGAAGGTGGAAAAGAAAAAAGCCTAAAACTGCTATGACAAGTGAAATTAGCATAGCGAAGGCTCACATAAAGAAGGTTTTCTTGATGCAGGGTTTTATAATTATAATTATTTCATTTTATTGTTTGCTGGGGAGAGTCAGAGTTTTGAACAGTACTGGCACGTAGCTATTTCCTCTCTTGTGAGCAAGATGGGAGATGACATGTCAGTGCAATTCTTTGTCAGAAATATACATCTGCATGAAGAGAGTAGAGTTAAAAATTTAATCTGCAAAGCTATTTAGAGAGTGGATAGGCCTTGACAGGCCTCCCAAATGTATTAAAAGAACAAGAACAGCAGAGTTATGGAAAAAAAAAGCTGTTGCAAGCAAACAGAATGAAACTAAGCTTTCTTGACAGAATTAGTTTGCCAAATGACTTTAAAATTGCACTATGTCTTGTAGTTTTTTCTTAAATAGATTTTAATTTAAATGTGTAAAGCAGAAGAAATTTGCTTAACTTCAGAGACCTGCACTGCTTTTCCTTAAGAAAAGAAGAGAAAAGGATCTTCACAGTGATGTTCAGTCAGGTCATGAGGCTGATGAAGGAAGGATGGATGATGTTGAAGTTGAGCAGTGGCTCAAGACGCTGGAGAGCTGGCTTCAGTTCCTGACTATACAGACTTCATGTGTGATTTTATGCAAGTTACTTGGTTTTACTGGACCCATGTTTGCAAGCATCTAAACAATATTCTGAGATTTGGCTTCCTAGGTCACACATTGAAACGGTACCCTTTTAACCACATGCTTCGCTGCCTATGAAATGGAGACATGCTACTTTCTTCACTTGGCTTTTCTGCACGGATAAAAAGCCTTTGAATTAGGGCAGCTAAATTTAGGTGGTAGTCATCTTACCTAAATAAAATCGTTTGAACATTAGACATCTATTCTGTTTAAGTCTTGACTTTTTCTGCAGTCAAGAGTCAGACATCTCCAGAGACCATTCTATGTATTTTAGACAGATGAATAGGATCTATTAGAATAGGATGAATCACACTCTGAAAAGCCCTTTCTGTCTTCATTGCCTGTAGAAGAAATATTGATGACTAATGTAGACTTTTTCATTGCTAAACCCAGGAATTTTGTCCAGAGTTGAAGGCAATCCTATTGCCAGTGAAAACAGAGTCTAAGCACAATGAGGTTTCTAAGAGTTATGTTAAAGTAAACAAGAGACCAGTCAGATCTTTGGTAACTGACAACAGTTTTTCCTTCCTTGAAGCCAAACCTGTACCTCCTACATTTAAAGCCTAGCACTGCAGAAACATCTATGAAGTTCTGAACATCACATGCTCGATATGATCGTATGGAGTTGTACTGTGAGGGTGGTGAGGCAGTGGCCCGGGTTGCCCAGAGAAGCTGTGGATGCCCCATCCCTGGAAGGGTTCAAGGCCAGGCTGGATGAGGCTTTCAGCAACCTGGGCTAGTGGAGGGTTTCCCTGCCTATGACAGGGGGGTTGGGACTTGATGATCCTTAAGGTCCTTTCCAACCCAAACCATTCTATGATTCTATGATTCTATGAAAAGTCCCAATAGGTTTTGTATTGGATATTAAATATTTCATAGAACAATGCACTGCCATAATTTAGATAAGTTGGCTCAATGTTTGCTTAGCTGTTAAAAAATGTTTTTCTGTTCCTTGTTTACTACTTGATGGAACCCATTTTGACTCCTGTTCACATTAAGGCTTGCTGTATTTTGAGTTCTTGCATGGAGTCATTTGAAAGAAAAATTTCTGGTAGTCTATGTCTGTGAAAGAATCTGTGCATGAGCAAATGTTTAGTTTTTTCTCCTGGTGAGCATCCCATACTTCAAGGAAAATAAAGGAAGTGATTGTCCCAGTGGTTGTCTTAACATGTTGGGAGAGTAGAGGGCTCCAGAGTGAAACAGGACTTCCACATCCACCACTGAGCAGATTAAGATCAGATGAATGAGAAATGGCAAAAAGTAATCAGAAGGTGATACAATTTGTATAGAGTTCTGCTTTTTAGTGCACATTACACGATTGAGTGGCTTGTACATTAACTTTGAGTAAGCCTCTAAGCTGGGATTTCTTTTCTTGTGTCTTTCCTTTCAATCATCCTTTCTCAGTTTCTTCTTTACTAAAAGAACAGTAAGGAGCTTTTTGCCACCATGACTTCCATCAAGTGCCAGTTCAGTCACAGTATTTACAGATTCATAACCAGACAAGCTCAGCTACTCAGTGGAGTGCTTGAGGAAAACAGTCTTTTTATGCTTTATTTCTGCAGCTTTTGATTCATGCATTAGGGGTCATAAGCAGGTCTTGTTGACAGGAGGAATAGGTCTACAAAGAAAGAAAAAATGAAACTCCACTTTTTCATTCCTAAGCTCATATTTTGTTAATATTAAAATCTTTTAAACTGATAAAAAGGATGAGTGAAGAAGGGGAAAGTGTATATCTATTTTCTTTTCCCTTATCATTCTGATCTTATGTATTTAAAAAAATATTTACACTATATTCAAATACTGCATTTTAGTGCAATGTAATAAATATTTAATGCTTTAATGTAACACAATAGCTCATGTGAAATGATTGGAAATGAAATTAATAAAAACATTTTTGTTCTTTAACAATGAACTCTTTAATACCTCTTAAGATCCTTACTTTAAAGACTTGGATTTTTGATTCAGATATAGCTTCAACTGGTGTTCTGACTTAGAATATGTTCTTCCAAATGCCCTGCTACCTAGAGGAAATATTTAGTTTCCTGCACTCCTGTGATACCATAGCAGAGTCAAAACTGGAATATTAGATTGTATAAAAATACCAATATCCCCTGAAGAGCAGGGTAGGGGAAAGTTAATGGATTACATAAGCAAGGAGAGAATAGAGAAGGTGGAGTAATTGGGAAGAAAATGCAGAGACCTGTGCCTTAACTATAAATGACAGTAATGCAGAGAGTATTGTTTGTGGTTATAGTAACGAAATAGAGATTTAAATGAAAAGCTGGAGGGATTTTGTGTGTGATATATCCTGGAAAGCACTGAAAACCCTGGATTTGGTGTCTAAATATAATAATCAGAAGACACAGAGATGTCATTCTTTATCTTCAACATGGTGCTGGGTAAATTTTTAATTTCTTGGACACAAGGTTCTCTTAGGTAACTTCAGAAATCCATTCTCTCTGTTAGCCTGGAGTTTAGCAGCAGAGGTTGCTAAGAAGTCACTTAAATGATTTTTGTGTCTCTAGAGGGTGGTTCATCTCATCCTAAAACAAAAAAAATCCAAGGTATATCAGATGATTCACAGCTGGAAACACCTATTTGTTTCCTTTGAGTATAAAAGGAGCTTTGGGTGATGATACCTGACCCAGACATATGATTCAGTTGAACTGAATTGTGTCCTTTATTTCACACTTAATCCTGTCCCAGATGTCTATAGCTAAGGCCAACGGCTTCTAGTTATTATGGTCTTATGCCTCTTTTGTTTAAGTTGGGAAATAAAATAATATTGTCTAGTCAAGAGAGTCTTTTAAGTATCCTCACTTCAACATGGCAGCAATGCTGCTGTTGGAAGCATGATGTCATGTCAAGAAGTTTTATTCCCTTCTAGGGATAAGAAGTCAGGTGTTTAAATAAACAACAAGGGTTTAAGAAAAAACTTGCTTTGGAACAGATAACTCGTTTCATTGTCAAGGACCTACCACTGAAGATACTTAAAAAGAAAAGAAAAATGAAATAGCAGAAATATTAACGCAGAGCATTAACAGAAGTAAGAACTTTGAGAAAAGGGGACTGCCTTTGGTTTGAAATGCTTCCTAAGCATCAATATGTCAGTCATCATTACTTTTTACATAGCTACAATGCCCGTTGTGACACTCTAGCAGCAACAGAAGTAGAAAGGATTTTTTTTGTTCTTATAGAAAACTGGTCAGTAATCTGATGGATCAAGCTCTTATGCATTTATTCACTCTTTATTTGTCCAAGTGTTTCTTCACTTGGTTTTATCACAAAATCCAGAAGTGGAAATGCAGTAGGACATGGGAACCAGACAGGATACTGGGAGCAACACGTAGTAATCTAAATTACAATTTAGCCAGTCTATTTTAACAGATGTTTTGCAGAAATCTGAAGTAGTGGAAGATGTTAGAAATTCTTCAGATAATAAATTGTTCTTCAAAAAGTAACGTCAGACCTTGATGAGAGTTTGAATAAGTTAATCTTCTAATGTATACCACTGAAACCATGCAAAAATGATGATGACCGATTTAAAGTAGACCATCTACGAATAAATAGTCTGCTTCCCATTCTATCCACCCAATCTGTTGACCAAGCTTATGCCTTTCTAAGAGACCTAAAGTTATTATAAATCATGTTTGTCTGGATGCAACATTTCATGCTTTCAGAAACTCATACACTGAAGCCCTTTGTAAGACTTCAGGATGTAAAATGTCCTCAGGCCTTGGTTCCTATTGAGGAGTAATAACGTATCCCTTGCATTTAGAAGCTTATGAAGGGCATAATTTTTATTCCTGGTCTTAGCCTTTAGGTGTCAGATTAATAGGGTGTAGAAGATTTAAAAGTTGCATCCTGAGGCCCTGAAAGCAGGATTCATCTCACCTAATTTTAGCCATCTAAAATTTAGTGGCTCAGTTTAATAACCCACATGTGCTGTGGTTCCTAGAGCCATCTGAGACTTAGAGCTGCAGCTGGAGTCCAGGTGGAATACCTTAGGGTATCCCAAATGACACTAAATGCTCATGTTTAGGCAGATGACTACTTGGTGTCTGCTTCTAATTGACTATGTAGCATATGATTTGTCTCAAGATTAATACACCTAAATTCAGGTGTTTGCTCTATAGGTGTTTATATAGGTACTGCATGTCTCAACTCCCATTATTCATAATGAGAATTTAGTTAATGTGGTTCAGCTGGCTAAAAATGGTCATCTAGTGTCATTTGAGATGGCTGAGATTATCCCCCATGATGTCATTTATTCCAGACCAGAAAATCATGGCTCTCCTGTAGGTCCTGTACTACACCCACCATGCCAACGCAGATGTTTCGGATACAGTAGGACAACTCTGATGTGGTTATGCAAGTGAATCACTCGTCAAGAGATCCTTGTGAGCTTTTCTGCTCATTAAATGAAGTTGGCTATTGACTAAGAGAGCAGTAGAATGTTATGCTTCATCCAAGCATTTTGCTTTTTAGTGTCATGGTTAAACACCTCCAGGTTCAAACCCAACATTTTCACATTTTCTCAGCCCAGAGGATAATCTGTGTTGAGAGAATGGGTTTGTGCTTTCTGATGGACTATGCAGAAGATTTTTGAATATCTTATTGATTTGGATAACTGTGACCAAGTTTGCCAGACCAAGAAGTAAACATGAGATTTTTTAAACTCAGGAACTCCTAAATTCAGTTTTCATAGGTGATCCTATTTAGGGCTAACTGCAGGTACTCAACCATAGATGACTCCCCCTAAAAGACAAGATAATAATGACACACTTTGAGGCAGCATGGAACAAAAGAAAGAAAAAGTTTGACGAACTGGAAATCATAGATGTTTTTCCTGCTCATTGGATCAGCTCTCCCAAGAACATGACACTAGTCATCAAGTCCAGCTCCTTGCTATCACAGTCCATCCTATCATTCATACTTGGCCAAGCTTCCACTAAAAAAGGAGCAGTAATTTTGTCCTCATTTAATCTCATTTTTTTCCTCCTTTTAAATGTTTTTACCGAATGTCCTTGGCTGAATAATTAGAATCTCTCAAAAAGTTCAGATCTTGGTCAGCTTCCACATTTGGGGTTTAAATCTGATTCAGTCCTAGAAGAATCAATTCACAGAAGTGCAAGGCTACAAGTACTGCTTTATTAGATCAGGTAGTTACCGATCCCCTGACGTTCCTTACTACATTGCCTTTGAACACAAGCTAAGAGATTGTATTAAAAACTTTAATGCCCCTAAAGTTAGATTCAGACTCTCCACTGATTCATATATGCAAAAATTGTTAATTACTTTAAGCCTAAAGCCAAGACCAGAGTTTTCTAAATCTTTCATAATGCACTTAACTATAACATAACCACTCATACCCAGTCATGTGTTGATGTAAAATTATCTGCTGCTTTTCCTGCTTTCTTTTTTCCTTGGCTTGAGACAGATTACATCCCAAGCCTGTCCAAAATATTAAAGTTAACTCTATGTAACATTTTTACGTATTTAAACTTTTAATAAAAGCTAAGCTATGCCAATTTTTAAAATATTAATTAGTATATGACTGTAATTAAAATAATATTTTGGGTAGGATTTATTTATTTAGGGGTTGAGGGTTTTTTTGGTGGGTTTTTTGTCATGTTAGCTTTGAGAAAACAGGTTACCTCTGCAGATAGATTGCAGCAAATCTGATTTATGGTCAAACCCTACAGAAAAGGAATCCCTATGAAATATTCACTTTGATTCAACTGCAGTGGGAAAATGTAAAAATAGAGAAAGCTCATGACATGATATATGAAAATAATTCATTCTTCTGTATATGAAAAATGAGGGGATCCGGCAGCATCAATGATTCATCCTCTGCTAATACAAATTCAAAGTAGAGAAAATGCTGGATTTTGTAAAACAACAGTCTGACAAGAGTTAAGCTGCCAACTATTGTTTCAGATCATTATTTCCTGAAAAATGGGAAGATGATTATTGTGTTTTCACCTGCTGCAGCTTCCTAGCACACAATTAGCCTGCAGAAAGGGGTTTCTATCTAGTTTGTACCATCCACAGACATATTAACATCACGAACAGCTGGTGAACTCTTTTGTTACTGTTTTCAGTGCATGTCGTGGTTTGTTTTTCTTTTTTTTCAAGGCATATCCTGTCTTATTATGCTGATGAAAGTTTCATCATCCACATATTAGGTCAGTTATTCAGCTGGTGTAAATCAGCATAGCTTCACTGAAGCCAATAGAAAGATGTGGATTTACACCAGCTGGGAATCTGGCCCACAGATCCCATGATAAGCAAATAATTCACAGTGAATTATTTATAGGGTGAGATTCACATTATTTTCAGTTTATGAAAATCTTTAGTTTGTTCTGCATTCTATGCAAAATTGCTTCACAATACTTCCTTGGACAAAGAATCGTTTGGACTGCAGACCTCAGTTTGCAGGTGATGGGTACACCTCATCACAGCAAGTTGATGTAAGTTGTAAGTAAGCATGGTAAGTTGATGTAGGGTTATGTAAAGACACATGAGTTTCTAAGACTATTGCAGACTATTTCCTCTTGCTCTTGCTTATACAACCATTTAAAAATAATTTGATATTATTTAGTATTTTATTTTGCTTTCTTTAATTTAAGATCTAGAACCATGGAGGAACTTCTATCCTACAATCCATTGGTAACAAAGATTCCTTGACCACAGTGGAAGATCCACTGAGATTTATGATCGTGACCAAACAGAATTATATATATGTCCCCAGCTAGGTGGAAGAATGGTGCAGTGGATTGGATATAGAATCCAGGAGACTAAGATACATTCAAAGTCACTTCCAGACTTGCAGACACCCTTCACACCTGCTCAAGCAAGTCAATTTAACTTCTCTGTGTTACATTTTCCCTATTTATCTGTAAAATTTTGGAGTAATTCAAATATTTTTAGGTTTCCAAAAGCTCAGCATTTAGTTTGAGAAAGACAAGAGGATTTGTATACATTTTATGGATAATTTATGCCACCTACTTTGAACGTGTGTTGTCTAACTCTTTCCATGATGACCTCCTCTTTCAGCTGCTCCAGAACATTCATACTCTTACACTGTTTGAGCTTGCAACACAATGCATCTTTATTTGTTTGCTGAGATTTAAAAATATATTGTTCATTATGAGGGATGTAAATAAAATAACATTTATGTGCTTTTAATGTACTTCCTTTTTTTCTTTGAGGACCAAAACCACTGCCAATTTTTAATTTTAGTTTAAATTGCTGAATATTTCTGCAGAGTGAGCCCTTTGTTCTGAGATGTTGCTTCTTCTGTCCCAGTGCCAAACCATCCCAGTTTAGTTGGGATTAAGCAACCTGACAGTGAAGAGTATTCTCAAGACCTTTTCCACAAAGCAAGGTAGGGTTGGACTCAGTTCCCTAAAATGAAGTGTCAAGTGCCCTAGGATATTTATCACAGCCTCATGGGGCCAGCAGATATTACACAGAATCCACGGAAGACTCTGGACAGTAGCAGAAGGTCAGGCCCACTATCTTAGGCTGCCTTAATTGGAGTAGCAACCTGTCTCTAGGCAAATGAATCAAGCTGCTGTAGAGCAGCATTCAACCCTCTTAGTGTCTAACGGCGCTTTAGATTCTGTGAAGCATTTTATTTGATCTCCAGCTACTTTTCCAGAAAGGTGTTAATCTCTTACATATCCTTTGGCTTCATGCAGATTTCTTAGATACTCTAGAGTGATTTATTCAGAATTAAACACCAACATTTAAATGATGACCCTGGTTTATGCATTGGTATTCAGCTCCAGATGAAGATAACTAAGTTTAGGAATGTTCATACAGATATCTAGATGTGGCCTAGGCACTTAAGCTCCTGTTATAATCAGTAAATAATTGGTGAATAGGGTTTAATTCAGNTGGGAAGATGATTATTGTGTTTTCACCTGCTGCAGCTTCCTAGCACACAATTAGCCTGCAGAAAGGGGTTTCTATCTAGTTTGTACCATCCACAGACATATTAACATCACGAACAGCTGGTGAACTCTTTTGTTACTGTTTTCAGTGCATGTCGTGGTTTGTTTTTCTTTTTTTTCAAGGCATATCCTGTCTTATTATGCTGATGAAAGTTTCATCATCCACATATTAGGTCAGTTATTCAGCTGGTGTAAATCAGCATAGCTTCACTGAAGCCAATAGAAAGATGTGGATTTACACCAGCTGGGAATCTGGCCCACAGATCCCATGATAAGCAAATAATTCACAGTGAATTATTTATAGGGTGAGATTCACATTATTTTCAGTTTATGAAAATCTTTAGTTTGTTCTGCATTCTATGCAAAATTGCTTCACAATACTTCCTTGGACAAAGAATCGTTTGGACTGCAGACCTCAGTTTGCAGGTGATGGGTACACCTCATCACAGCAAGTTGATGTAAGTTGTAAGTAAGCATGGTGTTGATGTAGGGTTATGTAAAGACACATGAGTTTCTAAGACTATTGCAGACTATTTCCTCTTGCTCTTGCTTATATAACCATTTAAAAATAATTTGATATTATTTAGTATTTTATTTTGCTTTCTTTAATTTAAGATCTAGAACCATGGAGGAGCTTCTGTCCTACAATCCATTGGTAACAAAGATTCCTTGACCACAGTGGAAGATCCACTGAGATTTATGATCGTGACCAAACAGAATTATATATATGTCCCCAGCTAGGTGGAAGAATGGTGCAGTGGAT
>VZTO01010254.1:0-17716 GCA_013400615.1 Syrrhaptes paradoxus
TGATTGTATGATTCTATGACTCTGTGGGGGAGGTCTCAGTCTTCTCCCTGAGGAAGGCAGTTTGAGCTTTTAAAATAGCTTCTCTTTCAAAGACCTCAAAGTAACTTTATAAAGCAGATGGCCTTATGAAAGGCACCACAGCTAAATTGTCTCTTGAGAAGAGGATTGCAGCCAGAAGATGGGTTCATGATATGGCTGTGGCTCCCCACTGGTGCATGCCCAATTCCTTTCAGTGACTCACAACCCTCCACTTCCTCCTCTGATCAGGTCAGAAGGTGAATCACTGAAAAGGACAAAAGGGGAAAAAATACCATTGCTTGTCCATACGTTTGGTCGCTGGCTCTTCAGAGGCAGTAGAATGGGTGGTGGAGGGCTTGCAACAAAGACCAGACTCAATTCCAGATCCTGGAGCCTAACACGAACTATGCTGGGGGATTTCTTATGCTTGGGAATTTCTGCAGAGCAAGTCAGCTCCTTGTGAAATTTACCCTCTCAAACCTCAAGTCTGCAGTGCCTGTACATGTCTGCAGTAGAATTCCACCTCAACATGGCTCTGCTGTTGGTGGCAGGGTTTGTGCTGACAGATCACACTGTAGAGTCCAAGTAATGATGAAAAGGGCAAGAGACGAAGCAGCAACAGTGGGTGGCTTGACCACAAGCCACTTCTAATCCTTCCCTGCCTCCCTTCACTGCTGCCATACCAGCTAAACGTGCCCTCAGAATCAACCAAGCCTTGGGAGAATGGCAGGAGAAGAAGGGAAAGGGTTAATGTTTCACCAGGCAGTCTGGTTATGCTGTTATCCCAGCACATGAAAGGAGGAAAAGAGAAAAGGGAAAACTCTGCCAAATTTACATTACGAACAAAGCAAAAGCTGGCTCCTCTACCAGGTTTGAAAAGAACTCTGATAAACAGAGCTGATAGACGGTCTCCAGTGGTTCCTCACCCACATGAAAATCCCTTTCCCTTTCTTCTCTTTCAGTCACTATCCCATTCCCCGCCCCTTCCAGAGCCTGCGAGTTGGTTCACTCTTCACAGAAGGTTTAGTTCTTTGGCAGGACCACTCACGAGAGGTTTCTCAGGCAAGAGCATCATCTCATCAGCATATTTGCCTCTCTTCCCCTTTCATTTCTTGTTTGTTTTCCATCTTGTTTGTTTATCTGGAAAACTCACCCCCTTGCCAGACCATTTGCATGTTTTGTAATAGGTGTCAATGGTGCAAATATCAGGAAGCACACATTGTCTATTATTTATGCAACACATTATTTGCCTCCAGGTTATTTACCTTGTATTATGTATTTAGTTCTTCTCTATTCAGACGCTGGCTCAGCAATAAACCCAAAGGAAAATCTGAGTTTAAGAGCTGCAAGTGTGCTTTTGAACAGCTGGGGCAGAAGAGGAGACTAAGTTGTTATAGGCATTACGAGCTCTGGTCTGATCCTCACCTTGCCACTGGCCCATTACACCTTCTTGGGCAAACCCTTTTGTCCCCAAAAGGCAGTAGAGGAGAGGTGTGTTTGTACAGCTGCACGCACTGTGAAGTGCCATGGTCTGCTTCCATCAGGATAACATATTGTTCCACAAAGTTAATTTTTTGCCTGCTGACTTTATGTCGGGAAGCATGCTTCCTCAGGTTACCACTGAAGGAGGCAGCCAAACACCCTTCTAGACCTAAGTCTCCATCAGAAAGGACAGGGCAAAGGTAGCACCTAGAAAGAATTCAGAGGTATTCTTACCTGGCCGTTACAAAACCAATCTAGTTCACAGTGAAGGTGAGGCTACCGATGGAGCCTGTTACGGAAACACACACTCAGCACAGCTCCAGTGCCCTGGTTCAGGTTGATCAGACAAGAAAAAACAAGCAGTCATCTGAATGGACAAGTAAGTTTCTGTTTAAATATGACATTTTCAGAGCCTGGTGCCAAAAAGCACCACCAAGTCAGATCTCCAGCTATCCTGGTCAGTTGGTGCATCACAGGTTGTAAGGAGCTCCTGGATGTTTCAATAGCTCAGTAGTTACGGTGTGTTAAAAGGAGAGAATAATAGTTATTCACATGGACTGTAAGAAGTCAATATTGTTCCTACGCTTATAAAACCTGTTCTAATGTGCTAATGACATTCATTGGTCATATATTGGCCCTTATAAAACCACCTTTAAGCAGGACTAGAGTATGAAGCGTGGCTGCACTGAATGGGCAAAATGCAGCTTTGGCCTTGAGTACACACTGACAGAGAATCTTTTCCTGTTGCCTCTTTAAGTTATCAGACAAAATAAGTCTTGCCACTCTGTGCCACATGACTGAAATCACAGAAGTCATCAAAGATTGTTCACTGGAGAAATCTATAAACAAGTGGATACAGTTGTGTGTCCAGAAAACTTACTGCTGATTCTCTCCAGCAACTTAGGAAAAGAAGACAAAACTGAATTTAAAGACCTGTTTTCTTTAGGAAGAGACCCATCTTTCACACTGCCACATGGGGAACAAAAACTTCTTCACCAGTATCCCTAAGCTTGGCCCCCTCTTCAGAACAGGTAACCTCAAGGTATGAAATGAGGAACTGTCGTGACCTACAAAGCAATGAATGGGCTTAAGATCACCCATCTTGCTCCAAGAATACTTTTTCCATGGGAGAGCAGGCAATACAGTTTTAACTCCCAAATGAAATAAATACCCCAAGTTTTTGGGTAATGTAGGCCAATGGGATTTTTGCACAGAGATCTAAACTCAGTTCTCAGTTTCTTTCATTTTTTTGAATGCATATTGACTTTGATTGCTACCCTGATAATAATGATTTATACAGAATTCTAGTTTAAAAACAATTCAACCATCTCAAAACACTTCATAGATTCAGCAAAGTGATATGTAAACCATGCATAAGGATCACATTGCATCACCCACCAGGACAAGGTGCAAGGATCACATTGCATCATCCACCAGGACAAGGCAAGACTGTGATGATGGAGAGCAACTGTTTGAACAATGCACACTAATATTACTCAAGAACTCAGAAAAGGAAGTGAAAATTAAATTATTGCATGTAATCGAAACTGCAAGAGGAATTTTGAGCAACAGAATTCAATTACCCAAGCTGGAACTTAATCAGGAGTTACACTGAATGTGCTACCTGCTATGAAGTCAAAAGCATTCCAAATTTGGACTGTCTTTAAAAAGGAATATCAAGGATAAGCTTGTAAACTTAATGGGATCTATGATTTCGCTTTCATTTTCTTTCTGTCTTCCTTTTTTTTATTTTCTTGTCTCTGTTGCAGCAAGGGAAAGCATGAACACATATCAAATACCACAATATGTACCCAAGCCTGCAGACATGCTGCATCTTTATCTCTGAATGGCAAGGGCTGCCCAACCACCCCATGGGGTTGCTAGTTCTTACTGTCGTGGGTGACAGTCCTGATGATCTACCAGTATTAGTCTCTCGGAATTGGAGAGACCTGATCCATTCCCTGAATCTCATATGCCCAGACAGGAAGGATTCTGTTATTCACACAACACGAAACATTCAGCTTAATTTGAAATGCAAGAGACAGGCCACATGCCAACGACCTTTTTCTTCTAAGCAAACTAGGACATCTGACAAGGACTACCCTAATCAAAACCTATCTAATACTACACATTTATCACACTGGCTGCATCTCCTGAGCAGTCACTGAAGATAGCTAGATGCTCCAGTATCCAGGGAAAAATAATCTGGGCTCAAATACTGGGGCCATTGCTGTCTCATATCAGCCCTCAAGACCCAAGGGAATGTAGGTGTGTCAAGGGGTTCTGGTTCTTACAACTCTCAATGGATTGCCTTGTTCACCAACCACAAATGGAGCCTCTGCTAATGGGAATTAAGCCCACACTGCCCCACAGAAGTATAAGGGTAGGTCTGAAGACACAGAGACGTTTGAGAAGTTGGAAAAATTGTGTCGTGGTGCCAAGGTGTTTCTGGCAATGGGTGAAACCAAGAACATTGCTTGACAGCTGGAGGACAGAGATGAACAAATCCTGCCTGTTGCCACGCCAGGGAATGGAGCCTTTATGAAAAGAAATCACACAGTGATGTGTTTCTGCTGTGTGAACGTAACTATTCTTCACAGCTGCATATCTGACCTTTCACAGCCTCTGGTTGCTCCTGTGACACCAGCTTTCACCCAGAACCTGAGTGCTAAAAATGCAAGCCTGCTTTTTTTGTAAATACTGGTTGGTCCAGCCACACACTTCCAGAAATGGAAGGTAGTTTCTCTAGCTGGGGACAGAGCAGTTCACAGTGTGGAGAAGGAGTCAGAAATGTGCATACATTAGTCTGTTGTTCAATTCACCTTTTTTTCCTGGGAAGTCCTGAGATTATGAGGTTAATCCATCCAGCTGCAAAATAAACAGGGTGAGTGCAACCTGTTCAGCTGAGAAAGCTCATCCGCAGCAGTCAAGATGTTTCTGTGTAGCTTGTGCTTGGAGTCAGGTGTAAGGGCTGAGGACTCAGAGTTTACAGGGTGCTAGTAGGATAAATCACTCCTATTTTTTAAAAACATGGGGCTGCATTCTCACCAGAAGTAGGAGGGGACGGACCTGGTTGCTTGTGCTCGTTGATCAAGGCTACACAGTTCAATGCTGGAGGAGAAAACAGAATCAAGGGAAAAGAAAAACTATAGGGACACTTACATATGCGTACACATATAGTGCATATATATTGCAGAAGACTTTTAGTTTTATGATTTGTTGAGGAATCTCTCTGAAGTTTTTAATAACAATTGCTCACAAAATCCTTATTAAAATACTATGGTCAAGGGCATTTCCTTATCACATCATGAGTAGCCTCCCATAATAGTTTAGCAGTGTTTGCTTATACTTTGCTATAACTGACTAGTAACCACTCCTTTCCATTATTACAAGCTGCTGCAGTCGCTGCCTTGTCCTGCAGTTGCCAGTTGTGGCTGGCTGGCTGCAGCTGATTGCAGATCTGACTGCTAAAGACAGCCAGCAAATGAGAAAATACAAATGGCTTGATTGCCTGAAGACCATATCTAGCTCCTAGAGAAAAGGGTTAGTTCTCTCCTATGTGCTGTCTAGCTGTGGAGAGTCAGTTATCTGCTAACAGTAGCGGGTTGTGCAATAGGCACAGCTGTTCCAGCAGATGGGCCTCTCAGAAAACAAGTCACAAGTTTCATTTCCAGTGCCCAAAGTGAAGAGTCCTTTTTTTTCAATTATTTTTTCTTTCACCCTCTGCACTGGGGGTATCCCTTCCAAATGCCAGAGGCTGCTGGAGATTTATTCTGCTGCTTCTCCAGGGACAAAACCAGCTGCCCACCCTCAGGAGGGTGAAGGGGACACTGGTGAATGCAACGCAGCAGGCTTTCCTGCCCTACTATCTCCTTTCTCAACGGGGATGCAGGAGGACCAAAAACAACAGGGAATTGCTTAGCTTGCCTACCCTCCAAGCCACTCTGCTCCACTCCTCTTGTCTTTTTTGGCTACAACCAGGTGAACACCAGAGCAGGACCTGAAAAACAAAAAAGCTCCTTCCTCCGTCCTGCCTCACTCCTTCCCCAGTCTTCTCTGCGGCACCATGGTGGTCATCAGGACATGCTGTGTCCCTCTGCCATGGGGCCTGACTCAGGGCTGCAGAGCTCTGCTGCAGTCAGATGCCTGCTGAGAAACAGATGAGTGTGCAGGCGCCCTGCTGGGCAAGGTGATGAGCAGGTGCCTCTGTGAGAGAGGGAGAGGACAACGACCAAGGTGATATTAATATGTAACCAATCCTTGAGGGCCTGTAACAGCACTTAATGATGTGATTTTGTTCATCAGGTTGGCCATTTGGTTGGAGCCAAGACAACTTAAAGCACAAGCTGTCTCAGGGTGGAATCCATTACCACCAGCAACCTCACCTTCAAGCACCTGCTGCCTTTGGTAGGAGCCGCTGGAATGTTTTTTTTCTGCCTCAGTCCCAAAGCGCTCTGTGCCTGAAGCACTCCCTGCAGCCAAGAGGGGTTTGGTTGTTAGCAGTGTTCACAGAATCTGTCCGTTGGCCATTGACCAGCTTCTTCTTTCTTTGGCATTGTGAAATCTGCTCCTTGCCGCAGGGAATAATCAGTGCTGGAAGTGGAGCTCCAGTGTGGAGCTGCCGGCTCTTACAGTTTTTTATCACAAGCTTCATAATATCCGATGTTTTGTTTAAAGCTCCAGTTCCTGTCAGCTAGCAGTTACAAAACAATATCAAAGGTTTTATTTTTTTTCCAATATGAAATAATTCTCTTGCTCTCAGAGTTGCAGAAAAAAAGCCTGAAAACATGGCCCAGGGCTCTAGAACCAGACAAGCAAATAAAACTTCATATTTATATTGTATTTCCATGTCATTTGTAAGACAGCCTCACCAGCATTTCACGACTGGCAGTGCCACAGTGTTTTCATCTGTGACAGAGAAGCACAAAGGCCAACTCTCCAATAAGATTATAACCCTGGTTGTTTCTCAAGGTCATATCCTCTATGACCCAAATATACTTACTAAACTGCCCTGCTTAAAAAAAGTTAAATAATTTTTTTTAAGAGAATGTTTGAAGAAGCACGTGGTTCTGAGCAGTTCACTGTCTCTGGCTTGTTGGGGACCCCAGAAAAGCTCCATGCTGGCAGTGGTCTGCAAGGGGAGGCTCATTCTACATTTCACAAACAGGCCTATCACTTTCTAGAAGTGGGTCCTAACTGTGCTCTGGTTTCCACCATTCCAGCCCCACATGCTGAATTTGGCCTGCAAATTTGGCTCCAGTCCCTGTAGGTGTAGTGGGCCATTCCTTCATGTGCTGCTGTGTCACAGCAGCCACTGTAAGTCCCGTTCCCAAAGCAGTGTTGCAGTCTGGAAGAACAATGGAGAAGTAAGAGATAATGTTGCAACACTGTATTTGTGCTGCTATCCCAAGCACAAAGTACTGTCAATACTGGATGTAGTTATAATGGCAGTGGTTGCCAAAATCTAAGGGTACACCTACACGATGCAAAGGAGCAGGTCTGCCCTCCAGCCTTGAGAACAACTGACACCAGTTAATCACATACACATTACTGACTTCTCTTCCAATCCAAGCTGACTGCTGGTTAAGGTCCCTGCATCAAGCACAGAAATAGTTCAGAGGTCATTTTTTGGGGGGCAGGGACAGTCACAGCAGCTTCACAGCATGGGTAACTGGGCTCTTGTGTCTGGGCTTGCCATTCTTTCCTTCGTTTTCATAAACCTAGCCTAGGAAACAATCAGACTGCTGTGATCAGGTCATGCAAGTTCCTGTAGCCAGAGGCACTTAGGGGCACCTTGCATTCAGCTGATTTGCATGGGGGAGGTACACTTTTAGGTCTGGTCCACTCAAGCACCCATGGTAAGGGATCTACTAGAAAGCTCTCCATCTGCATCCTTTGTTCAGGTTTATTTCAATAGAAACCCACGAGGAAATCAGGTTGCACATCAGGGGACACACAGTACATCCTTCCTGCAATGTGGACATCACCACAGGGTACCCTCTCCAGAGAGGGTAGGACAGCAAGCATTCCTGAAGAAATTAAAAGAAGTAGTTAATAACATGTTCCCCATGTCCATGGCAGGTTGTACAAGAAGCTGTGTTCTAAACTGCAGTGAGGTAGATGCATTGAAGGACCTTTCTCATAGTAAGGGTACTCACATAGTGGAACAGATCATCAGGGAGCTTCTGCCCAGCCGAGTGCACTAAGAACAGGCCAGACAAACATCTGCAGGAGTGGCATAGAGCTGGATGTCTTGGCCTCTGAAGATCCCTTCCAGCCCTACTTTCCCTTTTCTGACCACTTGTCCAGATAGGTCATCACAGCATTCCACAATAGGTACTAATCTGGTGCGGGCAGTGTTCAAAATACAGCCAGAAGTCTCCTACTTGCAGCTCTGCACCTATAGAGAGGAGCTTCAGCTGCTTTGCTTCACACTGAACAAGTCACTAAAAATGAAGCATGTGTCCTCCTGCGTCCAGCTCTGATCCTTATTCATCATTGTCAACCAGCCTCCTCACACCTTCTTCCCTTGAGTTGGCTATTAGGATGGAAGCATTATCCAGAGAGTCATTCAGGGGACTGGAGCTTTGGTTGCACAAGACCTGCTTTCACGTTCTGGGCTAAAATACAATGATGATCTCCAGGACTTATGGAAACCAAGATACCCATTGTGCCACAATGATCCTTAGAAAATTGTATAACAGCATCCAGCCCTCATGATACACATCCAGCTGCCTCGTATTGTAGCAAGGTATCTCCTCAAAGGCATACGCAAGGCTAGCTCACTCAGATTTGCTAGGAATCCACATCCCCCAGAACATGCACCAGAATGTCCTTCCACTTTTGATAGACCCAGATCTTCGGGGGGCATGAAAGGCCAGCTTGGAGCAATATTTTCCATGAAAACAAAATTCTGCCATTCCAGAGCCAAAACAGGACTTCGCAATGCCCCAGCACAAAAGTACTCAAAAATCAATTTTGTTTCAAAAGCTCTTGATCTCATATGTTCCTAATGAGCTGATGTCTAGGTGGGAGGTCTGAAAGCCACACTATTCAAATGAGTAGAGAAAAGAGCACATTAATGACCATGTTCCAGCCATGGTTTTAATAAAGCAGCAGGTACACTGGAAAGAACTCCTCCAGAATTATCTGCCAAAAAAAATGTAGCAATTGCAAAATACGATATATATTAAAAAAAAAAAAAAACAAAAAACAAACAAACAAAAAAAAACCAGTCTCCCAGACTGCAAGCCATAAAGAGAAATAAGAGTCTAAGCTATTAAATAAATAAGAAAGGGGAGTTTTGGACAAAAATAAACAATGACTGGCATTTGGGGAACTTAATCTGCATCAGAAAAAAACTCCTCCTCATTTGCTCTGGCTTCTAATTTTTTCCATATTTTTGTCATTAGACGTTATTAAAGTACTACTGTTCCAGGGCTGGGTGATGAAAGGCTGAGATATGATTCAGCCCCCTACGTTACATAAACAAACCCAGGTCGTTATGACATCCACTATGATTATTTTTTTTCTTCATTCTTTTGAGTCCTTCACTGTCCCTCACTATTGGCTGGGCTGCAGAAGCTATTTCAGGTGATCAAATGCAGTTTCAGGCCAGCTCTTTGGCTGCTAATGTGGTACAACAGGCTTGCAGCCAGACGTCTGCTTCTACAACAGCCCTTGGTTCAGTCTTCTCATTAAGTGGGCCATGCTGAAACTGCAATATAGCAGCCATTTAAAATAGGATTTAAAAAGCAAACCAGGAAGTGTCAGTTTAAAGTTAGGTCTGACCCATTAACCAGCATTGGAGACAGTGATGTTGGTGTGACTGGATGCGCTGACTTACTATTAGTTCAGATTTATCTGAGATACAACAAAAGAGCAGTCTGCTGGTTTAAAGAATCTCTTTCCCTTTTCCTTTGGCAAAATCAAGACACTGTTTAGAAAGCCAAAGAGAATGCCATTCAAAAGGCTGAGGCCATTTCCAAAGACAAATCTAATGGGAGGTATGACAAAACAAAAACCAAAAAACTAGTCTCACCCATCATGGAAAACTTCTCTGGCATTTGGAGGTGAACCAAAGCCAATCAAAATCAATAAGATGAGAGCCATTTAACTGAGTGAGGCTTGCATTGGACATCATTGTGGTATTGCAGTCATTGCTTTAAGGGCAGATCAGTTCCCTGGGCCCCGGAAACTCAGACATTTGAGTGTCAGCCTACAGGTCTGGGACTGCATAAGGCAATCCCCACAGAGTGAGCAATGTGGTACAAAATACACCTCCAAAGCCACCAGAATGTTTTACATAACTGTAAGAGAGACATATCCACCCTGGTGGCTTCTCAGAGGAAGCTGGCACAAGGAGCCATACAAAGAAGGATGAGGGCAGTATGCCTGCTAGTGGGACATACAGTGCATTTCTGATCATCCTTTTACACCAAATCAGATCAGCAATACTTCCTCCGAAGGACAAGCATGGCAAACGGTGCAGCTCCCTGTGGAAGTGGCAGCATGAGCCTTACCCTGTCATAAAGTACCTCAGCTATAAGGCAATGTTGTGGTGCAATAAATTACCTACCTCTCTGACTTCCATTGTTACATTTATTGCAAAAATAAAAAAAAAAGCAGCAACAGATAAAAATAAGCATAAATTTCAGCTAATGTAACAGCAGCATAAAAGTGGTCATCTGCATAAAATTTATATATATATATAAACATGTGAAGGGATTTTCTTTTCATTTTAATTGGGTGCCCTTCTGATAGTATGGATGGTTGTTGGCAGTCTATAAAATAGCATCAAAAGATGTTTAATTCTATGCCACTACTAGTTTGGAGAGGTTGTAGAAACAGTCTTCTGAAGCCTTTTGGCTTCATTACTTTCATGCCCTGGAATGATTCTCAGAGCAGCCAAAAAAAAAAAGGTCTTGCTGACTACAAAATTTTTCTGTCCATGAAATTCAGGATAGATCTTTCAGAGACACATGGTGTCAGCACAGCTCCCCTTGTATAGGGTTGTGAGAGAGTAGCAAAATGCAGATATGTCTCACCTTACTGTAGACTGTCACTCTACAGCCTGCAGAAAGAGATGTGGCTCTCAGACTGCCTTAAAACAGTGGGTGGGCCACGTTTCCCTCTGGAAGTGTCAAAATCTCTCCCTGGATGACAAATGGAGCACAGCCCAGCACTGAACTGTTCTTTGAAATATCTGACTTTGAGTTAGCTGAACCTGGAACAGCTATTGCACAGTTCCTTTTCCAGCATCAGCTCACAGTGTGTACTGACTTTCAGGCGGCAGACTCTTGACTTCTGAACAAGATTTCATTAACCCTGCTGAGGCCTTGATCTGGATCTCATTGCCAGCAAATGATGGATCTTCTTTGACTTGCTGGCAGCTGGCCCAAACACTGAGAGAACTATGGAGAATGCAGGAGGACCTAAACAAGGAGAACTTCCTGTGACCATCCTGTGGCATTGACTTTAGGCTGAGCATTAAGCCAATCGCAGGTTGCGATGGATTTCTCAGCCTCCACCCTTGCACTCTATCTGTGCTTCAGTATCTGCCTTTGCAAAAAGCACAGTCCTGCTGCTCAGTTTGCCCCACAGTTGGTTCAGTTACCTCCTCACAACGGCATTTGAAGGAATTTCACCAACAGGAGTGGATGGAGAAACAGATAAGCTGGGGAGTTGTTCTAAACAAAGGATTGCCTGCTGACACATGGCAGTTGAAAGCAGAAAACTCATCGGAAGATGAAGGAACCAACAGAACTTCACTGAAGTACTGATGTCCAGCAGACAGACCCATCCCACGCAACAGCCAGGTGAAAGGCAGCTTATTCTGGCTTTCCTTTTGAACCTGCTTTTCTTTCACATGCAAAACACCAGGGCAGCAGTACTCAAAGGGCAATTCCCTCTCTGAAAACACTGAGAAAAAATAGGCAGGGTCGTAGTCCGGGCGGGGAAACCCAGTTTGTCCCTTGAAGACCTACACAAATCACCTAGGCTCCAACCCTACTCACACATGTAGGTTCTTTGATCTTGATTCAGTGTGATTTCTGTCTCTCCACTTACATTTGTACACTTGTTTCTCTTGCCGGGGACTCAGTTAGGAAAGTGGTTTTACAGACTTGCATCTCAGGAACAGTTTGCCAGTGCAACTTTGCAGTCTCAGTTGCTCCTAGAAGGCGGGACATTGTATGGGACCCAGAGGTACCTGCGCAACTGTGAGGAGAAGGACGTTAAACTGGCCTAAACTGCTGTATGCCATGACGTCGCCTCTGTGCCCAGTGCTGTCAGTGGTCTGCCTGCCCCAGAGGTTTGTGCTGCCCTCCCTTCACCTGCGCACACCCAGGGCTGAAACTGCATCTAGAGATCTGCTCCTGCAAGAACGGATAACGACAGCGATGTGGGACATCTGTTTTGCTTTTGCAAGCAGTTTCAAAACGTCTGCAGCGTTCCAGCTGAAGGAGAGGAGAGACAACCCAAAGGACATAGCAAGCTGGCTTTGTGGTTAGAGCACTGTCTGGAGCAGTTAGGAGACCCATATTCTAATTCCTGCTCTGACACCAGTTCCTTGTGCCACTGCCGGCAAAGTCACTGAGCTGGTCTGCGCCTTTGTTATTCCCGTTGCAATAACATTTACATCACAGGGGAGCGAGGAGGCTTATTCAATTAATGCATGTGAAGCGTTCTGATATCCTCGGACGCCGGGGCCGTGCGGCGAGCTCTCCCTGCCCACCCCCCAGCCCCGCGCCTACCCGGCACAGGAGCACGGCGGCTCTGGCTGCACCGGGGGACACCCACCCTCCCCCCGCCTCAGCACAGCCCGGGGACGGCCACCGCCCACTGCCCCCCGCCTACCCCAGGCTGCTCCCCGCCCCGAAAATGGTCCCCCTCCGACCAGCAGCGTCCCAGAGCCCGCTGCCAGGTAGGATCGCTCCCCGCCGTCCCCTCCCCACTCTGCTTCAAAAAGCGCGTGTTTTCTCTGGGCAGTGCTTGCCTCTCAGCATTTGTTTTTTAAGGGAGTTGCTAGAAAACTCTCCTACTTTTTTTTTTTATATATCATGTCTGGTATTGTATTTCCATTTTCCCCTGATGAAAGGAGCCAAAAGAAGTAGGAACAACAAATAATGTGTGAGAGAGTGCTCTTTTTTATTTTCTTTTTTTCTTTCTTTTTTTCTTTTTTCTTTACTTTTCTTCTTTCCGTTTTTCTTTTCTCCTTTTTTTTCTTTTCCTTTTCTCTTTCTTTTTCTTTCTCTGTTGAAAGACTTTCTCTTAGGCTCCAGCATTATTGCGACTACAATTCCCTTCTCTCTGATCTCCTTTTCTATTATAGCTGTATTCACTTAATTTGGGGTAATGAGCTTGTTTGTGTTGAACCCCTCGATATTTTCATATTTTCATACTAAAAGCTCTGCTTTTCTGTCATGCTTACTCTTGTCACATGACTTTCCTTTTTATTTTTCCTTTATTTTCCTTTCCTTCTTTCTCATCCTTTCTGTATTTCTTTTCTGTTTCTTTTCACCCCTTTCCCTTTTTCTCCCTTTCCTTTTCTTTTTCTGTTTCTTTTTTCTTTCTTTATTTTCCTCTCTCTTTTCTTTAGTCTTATTTCTTTCCTTCTTT
Organism: Syrrhaptes paradoxus; assembly: GCA_013400615.1. NCBI lineage: Eukaryota > Metazoa > Chordata > Aves > Pterocliformes > Pteroclidae > Syrrhaptes > Syrrhaptes paradoxus. The sequence goes on from VZTO01010254.1 coordinate 13,120, forward strand.
CCTTTTTTCTTTCCTTTCTTTGTCTTCCTCTCTTTTTTCTCTTTCTCTTTTTTTTCCCCCTTTAATTCTTCTGAAAAAAGCTACCAGAAATTTAAGCAAATCATCTGTAGCAATTAAGGATACATCTCTGGGAAAACACTAGCTGTGCAGCATGTTTGCTTTGTGAAGTACTCTCATCAGACACCTTGGCACAGAGCCACCCATTTATTTGGAAGAGGGGTAAAAAACATGCAGTGGGGAGACTTTTTGATTGTTGTTGTTATTAGTGGCAAATTCATCCCAGGTTCCCACATGTTTTTAAACCATTAGGGTATGTGGTTTCCAACCACAGATGAGAGATTGCTGAGGAAAAATACTCTTATCTGTTCAAAAATTAAAAATGCAGCATTATCTTTTCCTCCTTTCTCTCTTGCCTTAGGCAAATGTGGCAGAGGCCACTTCATGCCTAGCAGCTGTGCCAGCGATAATATTCAGACACGTGTCCTTGCGTCTTCCTTCTGCAAACAGGTACAAACCCATCTTCATCCTTGTCCCACCTTCCAGCAAACACAGAGCAGTAGTGTCTATTCAGCCTGCTGGAGGTGCTCCCCATCTACCCGGACCAGAGGGGCCAAGGAGGGTTGCAGCCCCCTTAGCCATGCCCTGGCAGAGCTGTAGTCCACCGATGATGATGCTGCTCCAGGGAAACTCGCTGCCTGAGACAAGTGCCAGGAAGGGGAGGCAAGGAAGGAAGCAACCCAGGAGAAGGCATCCTCACTCAGCTGCAGCCTAATCCCTGAGGGACTGCACTCAGGTGGTAGGAGCTTCCCTGCTTGCACCCTGCATCAGAAACGGATGGGAGCAGAGTTTTTCTGTTGACGCTGGTTGGTAGGAAAGCATTATTTGGGACTGTAAGTTGGTCACAAGTCTGCAAACACTAAAGCAACAACCTTGCATGCTCACTGCCTTCCAAACTTAGGGCTTCCCTGGTTGGGAAAGTGCTTTTTCCTTACAGGGGTGCTGAATTGAGATGCATCCTGGCCTCTCCATACACTACTAGTGGACATAAACCAGAGAGCAGGGACTACTGCTTTTCCTAAGCAGGCAAAGTACCTGGTATTTAGCATCCCTTTCTCTGAAATTAGCTTGTCCCAAGGCAGCAAGAGGAGTTGTATTAGTCACACATTAATTTCACAAAATAAAATTTTGTCTTATAAAACTTCTCTCTTCGTTTCTCCAGAACGCTGGTATGGGGAAAGCTGGGAAATGAACAAATCTTCCTGGCACCCCATCAACCTGTGCTCCCCCCTCCCCCTGAGTAGAGAAAATAAGGTGTATTTGCTTCAAGAGTTTTTCACTTTGAAGAGTGGCCATGGTTTCCTCAATCCTTATTAGAGAAAGCTGTTTAATAAATAGCAAGGTATTTATATGCTCAATCTCTCCACGAGCATTTAACACATGTGCAGAAGTTTGGGGAACACAGAAAATTTATTTCAGAGCTGTCAGAAACCTTGCAAGCCACAGGAGGAATGTGAACATACTCCAGCCAAAGACCTGCTGCCCTAGCCTGTACAGATTGTGTATGCTTTCACTTTTTTGGGTGTTTTACCTTCTTAAAAAATTGCTGGAGGAACAGAAAAAAATAATCTATCATATAATTAAAGAACAGGTTTTGCATTTTTCCACCCTGCTTTCTTTCCCTCTCCCACAGGAGAACCTGGAGTCATTGAGTTAGGTTTTTAACCAAACTCCAACTCATCCTTCTCTGCTCCTTCCACCCCGAAGGGCTGCTGCGTTTTTTGCAGGCAGCTCTGCGCTCGGGAGCTTTTAAGGGTTTCTAATCCTGGAAGGCTGTCTGACATCACCCTGCTTCTTGTCTGCTGATGTTTCATACAAGCCTCACATTTCCTTAGTGTTTTTCAGAGCCACCAATTACTGCAGCAATCTTGTGTTTATGTTCTGGTTTTGTGCCTTTTTTTTTTTTCTTTTCCCTGATGCTTTTCTGGCTTGCATCCCAACAGGCTGCTCTCTCTTAGACGTGTTTTGTGCCAAGGGTTAAGCTGGACCAGTTTGTTACAAAAGAAGGAAAGGAAAAAAAAAAAAGAAAGAAAGAAAAAAGAAGTGGGAGGGAGGAAGTGGTTTGTTGGTTTGTTTGTTTGTTTTTTCCCCTCGTTTTCTTCATTGACTTCAGCCATCATGTGATCACGAAGCCTGGCCCCTTTCCATTTCCCTTCCCGACTGAAGGGAAACATTGTGTAGCTGTTGCCCTGCCACCGGTGGGACGGCCTCTCGCGGCATTACGTAGGTGGATAAAAATAACCAGGATATTTAAGGCCGGCCGTGGAATCCCAGCGCAGGCAGAGCGAGCCTGGTCCGCTGCCGAGCGCACGGCGCGGCCCGGCCCCGCCGCACACGCACGCCGCGGCCATGACGTGCTGCCTGTGATGCAACTGCAAATGCATGCCCAGCAGGGGCCCCGGAACAGCTAGACCCTGGGGAGGCCCAGAAGAGAAAAAAGGAAAACAAAAAAAGAGAGAACTGTAGAGCTTTTTTCTTCTCTTTGTGATTCTAGCACAGCAGGTATTTTTCAAGAAGCTAGCGATTATCCCCGGTGTTTCGTGTGCTTGCTGCAGGGGCAGGGGCATCCACAGAGAGTGTGAGACCTTCAGCTGGATGGCTTCTGTGGAGCTTGCTCAGAGTCAGGTGTAAGCCAATATCACACACCTTTTTCCCCAGGCTTTGTAGGGGATACCAGGAGGAAACTACACTCACAGCCCCTGAGAAGGAGAGGCTGGGACAGCACCACGTTCCCTTACAGTCTCACGAGGTTCTTTTCTCCAAATCACAAGTGTGGCTGAGTACAATGCATGTCTTCTTTGCTAAATAAAAGTAATTAACTTAAAAAACAACCAGCCCACAAAGCTTAAGCAGAAGTGGCAACCTCTTTTAGATTTGGTTCTTTTGGGAGTTCACAATTGTCAGAAATCTTTGGAGGGCATTTATTTCCTATTTGTTAAGCTTGTTTTCACACTATACTCCACCTCTAAACTTCCCAAAGAGTAATCCTGGACAGTGTCTGCCACAACTGCAGCAACGGGAGGAGGATGTCATTGCAAGGACAGCAGTGCCAGCCCTTCTTTAAAACCGATCTGAGATGCAAACTGGTGCAACTTTCCTTTGCCCACCAGGATAGTGCAGGTGAAGAAAAGCAGAAGATACCATGGTTACTGGTTACTCCTGTTTTTTGAGGGAGAACTTCTTCACTGCACCAGCACACATCCCTGCCTGTCCCCTCTCCTTCAGTCAGGGTTGTCAAGAGGGCTTGAAAGGAGGGGCCTGAAAGTGACCCAGGGGACACTTCTCCCTTGGTGCCACCTTGTGTTGGGGAAAAACAGAGGAAGTAGCCGTGGTCCCAGCAGCTTCCACTTCCCCTGCCAGGAGGTGAGCTCACTGGGGAGCCCACTCATTTCCATGGGCGCAGGTACATGTCCCCATGGCTTTTCAAAAGCTGCTCCTACTTGAAGAGCACAGCATGTGACTAACCAGCGGGAGCAAAGGGGTCTGACAGCTGTGTGCTTTCCCGTCCCCATTCCTGACTGCTGCCAAGGACTTGCTTGCCCAAGTGGCCTCTGCTGCCTGCCCAGTGCAATGCAGAGACTCACAGCTCGGCTGCAAACCTCAGACAAGGAGAAACTACCTGTTACAGGCGGATTGCAAATAGTGTAGCAATCTCTTTTCCTGGCACACACGGGGAACCTTCTAATAAGAAAATAGCAGGCTCCATGGCTACTTCGTAAAATGATGAGTGGCCGCCCTCCCCTCGCACAGAGGGAAATCAGTTATAAACCTTGATGAGGGACAGAGATTGTTCCTGAGATTGTTTCTGATCCGGTGCTCTGTTAAATGTTAGCCAGAGAATAAAATTACTAGCTTTGATTTACCTTGGAATTTCTCCTTCCACAATCTGTAGGACCCAGTGTAGCAAGAATCCAGTTTAGAGAAGTCGTGACAGTTGTTGGGTGCAAACTTAAGCTTTGTCTATTGCTTATGCAAAGAGTATTTGTAAGGCACTACACCTGCTTGGACTTTCTGATTGGTTTTTAGAGTGCTTATGGTTTTACTGGTCATGTTCTAGGTTTATTCTTTCAAGTTGAGTGAAATACTGAAACTAGCCAGAAAAACAGACTATTGAGAGGAATGACTAAGCTTCAGTTTCAGCCTCACAAGCAGCCCTCCATGTAGATACTTCTATGGTTATTAATATTTAACAACACAGTATTTGAGAACCCCTCAGATGAAATGGACTTTGATTTTATAAACCCTTTATTAAAAAGGAAAATATTATCCCCACTTCATATAAATATAGACCTGCATATACAGACAGGAAGAACTTCTATAGGTATGTCAGTGATAAAAGGAAGACTAGGGAAACTGTGGGCCCCCTCTGGAAGAAAGCAGGAGACCTAGTGACCCGGGATGTAGAGAAGGCTGAGGTACTTTACGAGTTCTTTACCTCAGTCTTCACTGGCAAGAGCTTGAGCCACACTGCCCAAGCTGCAGAAGGCAAAGGCAGTGACTGGGAGAAGGAAGAACTGCCAGCTGTAGGAGAAGATCAGGT
>VZTO01010254.1:20438-42119 GCA_013400615.1 Syrrhaptes paradoxus
TTCTCTTCTCTTCTCTTCTCTTCTCTTCTCTTCTCTTCTCTTTTTTCTTTTCTTTTCTTTCATATGTAGTTTGCCATGTTGTTATAATTAAATTTCAAAGCTCAAATCTCTGCCGTTTCCTATTTCTGGCGTTTTTTACCGAGTAGCCATTACAACCTAGCACAAACCAAAGCCACCCACAGGCCTCTCTTCTTCCCTGGTGTCCTGGTCTGCTGCTGAAAGATAGAAGTGGATGCTGTTGAATCACATGAGCATGAATGGCAGTGTTAACAGGTCCCTCATTTCTTTTTACCCTGACATTCTGTTTACCCTCATATGGTAAATATCAGGATACCTGGTTTCTCTGCAACTAGTCACCTAGATGGCCTTGGTCATAACACTTAACATCTATGATGTGACTTTGCCCGTGTTTGCAACTGTCTCCAGGCTGCAGACTCTGTGGGACAGGTTGCCTTCATGATCTCTTTCACTCTGCACTAGCACAGGAGAGTCAAATCCCATGTAGGGCCTCCTGTTGCCACGACCAGCCACAGTGGTTTGGAGCTGAGGGTGGCTGCCCAACAGGGTAAGGAACCACTGCTTGTTACAGAGGGGGAAAGCCCCTGCTCCCCCTCAGCCTTTTTAACATAAGCTGCATCTTGGAGAAGTCAGGTTTGTTTTACCCTACTGACACCACTGTGATTTATCCCATTATTTCTCCCTTTATTCTTCGAGGCAGAGCCCAGCCTCCTTAGCACCACACCTTTAGAGAAATAAATGTTCTTTGGCATGAAACAGAGCTGCTGTGCTCAGTCTCCCATAATACTTTCCTGGTGAAGGCAGCCTGAAAACACATCTAGCCATTTCAGTGTTTCCACCCAAAGGTGGAAAGCGAGCGAACTCCCAGCCCTTGCATATCCATACCCTATAAGGAACTGCCTTTAACCACCATAAATAAAACAAAGGTACGGTGTTCAGCTGATCTCGATTACTGGAGTTCCATTGAATTGAACATAGCTAGGATAATTTACACCAGATGAGCATCTGCCCTCAACATATGTTACATTATGGCTCTACAAGACGGTCTCAGTTTGCCTTGGGGGAGGAGCGGTTGGAGGGGAGAGTTAGGTTTGCTCATGTCTAGGAATGATGGGCTGTAAAATCCCTGACAGTGAGGAGGTAAGTAGGAAAAAGAAGGCATTTGGTTATTAGGCCGTCTTATTTCCAATGATTAGGGTGGGAAAGAGCAGACTGTGTGGGAAACAGGCTTCCCTACACCCATTTTGGCAGCTTTTTATTGGCCCCTAACCAGGCATTTATTAAAACAGCCTCATAAGTTGCAGTCTCACTACAGAACAATACAAAACCAACCAAATGTTAATGTTTTCAATCTGTTCCTGCTGAGATTTCCGCCTCCCCTTCTCCTTGATTATTAGAGAAGAAGGAGGGGAAAAAAGGGAGAAAGGGACAAAAAAAAGAAAGATTTTGTATTCCCAGCCTCAGCTGACAGATCTGCTGTAGCCTCCTGGAGTTTTTGTAATTAGAACAAAGGGTCCTCAGGACAGGAACTGTAATTGTTTTTGAGTGTTTGTACATTTTAACTCAGCCCAGGTTAGGCATCCAAGCAAACTCAAAGCACTGACAGAAGGAGCTTGAGCCCTAGAAGAAAAAACTCCAAGGAAGTATTAAGGGCCTTCAAAAGACGTTAGTGTATCACATTTGAAACTTTAAAGAAAAAAATACTTTTAATTTACTCGAGATTGTTTTCCTCAGCAAGCCAGAGGAAAAGTTGCGCTGCAAACGCTTGTCAACCAGAGGTCTGGGATGATCTGAATTTCAGCAACGGGAACGAGGAGCAGGGAGGAAATAAATATTTCGGCAAGTGAAAACCCCAGGGAAGGATATGTGATGGAGTTTCTGAATGCTGATAGGGAGTGGGAGGGGTTTTAACCCACCCCTCTTGCTGAAATTTATGAGGGCTGCATATCCCAAGCCTGCTGCCAGAACAGATTTTGTGGTTCAGCTTCTTCAAATGCCTGAATCTGCTCTGGACAGACAGCCCTGCAGTGATAGATCAGAGAGGCCAGGACCTTCCCTCCAGCCACAGCTCACATCCACACATCCAGCCACGTCACCCTCCTCATCCCTGCATCCCTCAGAGAGACCCCTCCAGCCAGACTGTGCCCAGGCATTGGCTGGAGAGGGCTGGCTGGCAGTGAGCCCACACCGTGTCAGGGCATGTGCTGGCAATTAAATAATAGAGAAGATCGTGACAAGTGCTTGAGACCATACTGGGGCTCCACTGGGTTTACCAGTTTAGACACATGCAGCAGCACCAGCTGCAAGCAGCCTTTCTGACGGAAAAGGATCGTACACAGAACACACAAGGAGAAAAATGTTGCAGGCAGTGTGACTGGTAACAGTCTGGGGCTCTTTTCTCTAAGGTTAACATTCACTGCTCAAGAAAAACAATGCTTCTGGAGATCTGCAGGCGAGATGTGATTGCAGTGGGTCATCCGGATCCACAAACAACAGTCCCTTTCTGGGAGAAATTTTCACATCTGCTCTTCTCTGCCCTGAAACCCATTTCATTGGAACAAACTTATTATGTCACTCGCTTCCTAGCTCCAACAACAGCAATGAGCTCCTTGCATGGAGAGCATGCAAGTGATGGCGAGTATGCAGGACTGGGGCTTACCTCCATTTCATTATGAAGAACTAATTAAGAAAAGAAAAAAAAAAAAAGCATTTGCTGGGGCAGATATTGGTGAAAACAGTGTCTGTAAACAAATCCACATAGTTAAGGCAGGAGCAGTGTCCATGCTGGAAGCCGTGTAGCTCTGAAGAGGGGTCCTGAGTGTTCCTCTGGCTTTTAACTGGGAAAACTTTCGCTATTCAGTCAGACAGATGCCTTGTTTATGCCAACTTTCAGTGGGTGCTGAAAACTTTGAAGCTCATCATGGCTTGTTTATTAAGAGGATCAGATCCTGCCCGCTATAATGAACAATTTTGCCCCTGCTTCTACTCCTTGGTGTGAGGAAGCAGCTGGTGGTTCAGCTGCTTCTCCCTGGCTCCCTTGTATACCTATTTCAAGGACTCTCTCAGCCTGAGGCAATGGTGTTTTTTGGTCAGTGGGGAACAGTACACAGAAATAGAAAATGAACTGATATCGCTGTGGTCGGTCTTTGCTCAACAGATCCCAAAGCCCAGACTCCTGAGAGAAGAGCTCATGTTACACGTGTAGGTCCCAGTCCAACCCAGTGTTTCCCATTGCCATGGGTAAGGACCGAGCAGCCATGTGGTTGCCCCCTTCCCCTGCCTTTCCCCCTTCCAGTAAGATGGGGAAAAGAAAAAAAAAAAAAAAAGGTGGAACCTCATGAGTTGAGGAAACAACAGATTTTAATAATACAACACAAGAAAAAGAGAAGATAATAACAAACAGGATTACAGAATAACACACAATGGAAAGACCTTACCACACCAGAACTCCACACAAAAACCCCTGGCCCTCTCCTGGCTAGCTTCCCCTTATATCCTGGGCATGAGGTCAGCATGGTATGGAATATCCCTTTGCCTATGCCCACCTCCTGGCTTCTGTGAAAATTAACCCGATCCCAGCTGAACCCAGGACACCCATGCTCCCACGGGGACCCAAGCTGAGTGGAACTTTTTCTGTTGGAACCAGGCTCTTAAGAGCTATTAGCTAGGTGAGGTCATGTCTTACATGTGGATGATGGTGGAGACATGGGAATAACTGTAAATAAATGGACAAAACACACTAATCCTTTACAACACCCTGCCAGTAACAGGTACTAACACGGGAAGTTTTGCCTTCCTACAGTAAAGATGGGTAGACACAGCCTGCCTACTGCAGGGACTTAGGCATGTCCATTACCTGTGAGCATGGTGATCTATCCCCTTGATGAAAAAACAAAACTGGGAAACAGGACCATTGCCGTATCTCCTTGCTACCATCCCAGCCCACATGATAAGTACCTCCCCTGAAATAATGGGGGAGAGTTACAACTGCTGTCTCTGGTGCAGTCGTGATCCAAACTGCTCTCAAAGCAGCTGCAAGCAAAGGCTGCACACACCTGGTCACATAGATGGGTCCCCAGTGGCCACCAACCTGGCAGTCCTCCTCCTCATTTAAGGAGTGCACAATTTTGCACCATGCAGATGGGGCCCACAACCACAGTCAGGCTTCCCTCCACCGGGCTTTCAGAGCTGGGAAACCTTGAGCCATGGCAACTGATAGTGCGTTTTCTCCTCATCTACCCCATCAACAATGGAAAGGAGTCATCTGGAGATGCCACAAATATGCACTGTCATTCTTTGGTTACCAAATCCAGCCAGACAGCCATGAGGATGGGTTAAATTAGTTTATTTTCAACTCTGCATTTCACAATCACAGCTACTCTCAGATCATAGGCAGCCATACTGTAGTATCTGCACCACTATCAGCTGGATGTCCCTGCCTTAGATCTTGTACTAGCAAAATACAAAAAAAACCCTATTTATACTCACTTTCTACAGGAAAAAAATCATATGCTCGCTACCACGTGTATTTTTTTCCCATAGCCGAACTATCCAGTTGTCTGTTTTATTTGTCAAAGAACAATGGCTCTAGAAAAATACGCCTTATATAGAACATAATCTGCAAAAGTAACACCACTGAGTGCAAAAGCAACAGATCTTGACTCTAAAATGCAAAATGAGCAGATTCCAAGGTAAGAAAATGGACTAATTAGATGTTTAAGCCTCTTGCCAATATTTTTCTAAGCAGAGAGTAAAAAGCAAATCTGTTTACAATATTCTGGCTGTTCCCGCACATTTTAGGCACAGCATTTAAGTCAAAAGTCTCTTTATGTATACAATAAAGTTCTTGATGTCTCCTGAAAGGTTTGGAACAACACTCTCTGCGGAAACAATAGTGTTTATATATCATAATTCCTTTTCCCACCTCTTTGGCTGAAGTTATGGGCTGGATGCATCTTGTTATTCTGCGTGATCAGGTGCAAACTGTCAGTAAACACACTGATGCTGTGTAAAGTCGTCTGAGATGATGTAGGAAGGCAGGGCAAGAGGGAGCAGTGGACCTCCCTGAATTTCTAGCGGCAACTCTGCATTCGCTAGGACTGGTCATGAAGGCCGAAGGACAGCACTGGAAAGCTGCTTTACCTGTCAGCAGGTTCCCCTTGCTAAAGCCTGGTGGCCACAGTGCCACATTACTTTCCACTCTTTTTGTGCAGCCCAACCCTGGTCTGAAATGTCTGCCTGCTGCCAGGTGTGCAGTGGCAAGTACCCTCTTAAATAAAAGGCAGGCTTTAGGAGGGCCAGACAAACTGCCAGCTGGTCATTACAATCAGGATGGCATCTGAAACATTTTATATAATCCCCACCATTGGAGGACTTTTAGAGCTTTAGACAGTCTTTCACTCCTAAAGTTTAAGAATGTTGGGGGGATGGTTACACAAATCCATTGTCTGGGGGCTTCTTCCTTGGAAGGGACTCATTTGGACTGTGGTCAAGAATGGGAAACTAGGCAAGAAGGGCCTTGGGTTTTGCCCAGTCTCATAATTCCTAACAGTATTTCAATTTTCCATCCATTTTATTCTCTTCCTCCTTAAAAGAGTGCATTTCAGGATTTTTCCAGCATCCTGCAAAGTTTTGTTCAACAGCAGGAAAGAGTTCTCACTGTTTACATTTGAGACACAACAGGGTGCACCAAACCCAAAGGCTGAAACAGGCCTTACAGCACCTCCAGTCATGGAGGTCTTCTCACATGGGCTGTGGAAGCATCTGACTGCAGACCACAGCATCTCATTTTTGGGGCTGTGTTTGCCATTTCAACCACTGGTTACACCTCAGATGAATTTCTGAGTTATCAAGAACCAACAAATTGTTTCTCAGAAGATTGTTTTTTCCAGACTTGTCTTTTTATTTGCTCAAGGATATTGTCCCTTCTTGAAGAACCGGACATATAATTAGAAATTAATGTCTATTTACTTTGATGGATTTTGCCTCTTTTCTGAATCCTGAATTATCCACAAAGCTGTTACAAACAGAATAGAATGTATTTGTTCATCAAAAAAAATGATTCACCCGTTTCTTCAGGGATTAATTCTCAGTTTTGTTCATGAGTGGCTTGTTGCAAATAGTCATAAATTCTACCATGTTGGGTTCCAACCCTGGAGTGATCTTTGTCTGGACTTCAATGGGGCTTTGCATGGGGGGGGCCTGGCCACACAGATCTCATTGCAGGATTGGGCAATGGTTAGTTACATAAGTCATATGATGATATTTCTGTTCTCTGACTGGCTGACTTATGTAACTACAGAACAATAGCGTGTATTTGAATATAAAGGCAAAAATTGTGCCTCATATTTGTTCTTCGTGAGAGTCTGTTCAAGGGCTGGATTCTGCTGTCCATGCAAGCTATAAAGATATTTTCTTTGACAGTCTCTTGGTTGGTGAGGACATCTGGATTAGGTGACACTAACAGAGCTACTGAGATCCTCTGTGTGAGTTCATCTGAGGACTATTTGCAGACACTGGGCTCACGTATTCTCCCCAGTAGCAGCTGAAAGAAAAAGAACAAAACCAAAGAGAACAACTCATGAAACTGGGCCATCCAGTGACCCAAGTCTTTGACTACAATACCACTGCACTGATTTACACCTTGTAAATGTCTCTTTGTCGAGTTCAATGTTTCCCTTATTCCATTTCAGGGGAATAAAAAGGCTTAAAAGCCTGACCAAGGCTAAAAATTGACAGCTTAGGGTAAAACATTTTCTAGTTAATATTCATGTGTTTATTCTTAAATGTTAGCATTTTCCCCACTTGTTATTTTTGCTAAAATCTCAACATTATTTCTATTCAGTTCTGGTTTTGTTTTGTTTTCTTTCTCCTAAGGTCCCAGTTCTTGGAGTCGTGTGATTAGACAAACATCCCCTACTTCCAATGTTTTAAAAGTAAGTTTCTAGCCGGCATTGTTGTAGATAAAAGACTGAAAACATAAACCCTCAAGGCTGAGAAAAAGAACACACAATTTACAATTTTTTTTAAACCCCGTGATTTCTCAACCTTATGTTTTTTGAGGATAGCCTGACTAATAAATTTTAAAAGCCCAGGGTTGACAATATGAAAGCAGAATGAGAAGGAGACCATTGCTTAAGTTCATACGACATGACCTGATAGCCTTCCAGACTCTTAGGAGTACGTTACTGTGCAGCGGGCAAGTACTTTTCCCAAGTCACTTATGAAAGTATAAGATCGTCATAGCCCATTATAAGTAATTTTGTTCTTTATGCATGCCGGCTTTTAGCACAGTCCCAAAGCACACATTATTTTTGTGGCAAGCTTCAACAGCTCAGAAAGCATCGTTGCAATCCACAGTGTAAATACCTGTTCTCATCCTTTACAGTCTCCAATGTAAACATGGGTTTTGACATGGACATTGAACACAGCAATCCAAAATTCAAGAGGCCACAGCTGATGCTCTCATGCCATCTTCTAGCCTCTTTGAATCTACTTAACAGATAATTTGTAACCCAGTCAGTTCCTAAATTTTCAGTTTCTAAACTGAATTCAGAAAGGCATGTGCAGCAGGTTATATCTTGCAATGTGCAGCATGGCCTTAGAAGCATCCTCTTTAATCTCCATATTTTTTAACATACTTTGGAAACACTCTCATGTTCTGGAACTTGGAATTGCTGAGAATTTGCTTTTTAACATATTTTATTCAGAAGCCACCAACACTGATCTACTTAAGCCACTCTGCTGGTGGCAGAAAACATAATTCCAGTAGAAGCTGGACATTTTCTTCATGGCTTAGGGGAAGCTTGCACCAGCCAGAGTCAGAGTGAACTGTGTACATTGTGATGGGAGGACTTCCATTGCTGAATATAAATAAGGACGTTCCTGGAGATGCCAAGTGCTACTGAAAGCCAGGACAAGGAGCAAGCAGTAATATCTCAGGGGTTACATGCCTGCCCTTTTGAGGATGTCTCCTGTGTGGTACCTCTCCCTTGCAGAGGAGGGGAAAGCCGTCACCAGGTGCCACAGGACCTCCACACTAAAACCAGGCAGTGGAGACCCCTATACATTTGAAGACAACATGGCTATGTGAATAGGTGAAGGATCAGCAAACAGCATTTCTTCGCTACTTAGATATGTAATCAAGCTACTGCATCTCTACCAGCTACCCTGCTCCAGCTGACTGCATGCACATGAATATTCTGCAGTAAATGAGAGTCAAAGCATGTTAGGCAAAACCTTTCATTAAGAGCAAGCTCATTTTGCTCTGCTGACACACCTTTCTCTGTCAAGTCACGATAGCTTGTGAAGCTAAAGTCCCAAAGAAAGTGGGCTCCAACAGATGCAGAGCTAACACTGTTTAAAGGACAATATCCTGTGTGATGGGACTAGGATGAATGTTGGTGGCAGGGGAGCTAGTTAGTACATAATTTCTAGACATTTGTGAGAACAATGAATAACTTTCCCTACCTGAATATTTGAATAATTTTGAAACATCTTCCTTAGATGTCTCATCATTATTCCCGTAGTTAGAAGCTGATTAATGGCATGCCCCTCAAACACATATCTGGGCACATGTACAAAGACTTTTTAATAGTCCATAACAATGGCCAACAGCTGGCCACAAAACCAGATGATTCTCCACCCTCGTAAACTCATGCTCGCCAACAATAAAAAACCCTTCTGGCTACTAAAAAGTCTGATGGAACAGATGAATCTTGTTAGGAACTGGATTTTATAAATAAAAACTAAAAAGAGGAAAACATTTTAGCTTGTACATTCATAGGCTGAAAACAGACATAGATTTTACATTCTGGAGTAGCCAGCTGCAGAGGTTTGAGTTTTGAAGCTAAACTTCATCTTCCAAAGACTTCTTTAAATATGTTTGCTGGGTGAGGTTGTTGGGGTTTGTTTGTTTGTTGGTTGGGTTCGGTTTTTTTTTCCCCTGCAAATTTTGCTGCAGCCCCAGTAAAACACTTCCTCTGTCCTCTGCAGCAGGAGTGGTGTGTCTGTGCCACTCGCAGGCAGAAATCTTGGGAATGATCTGAAAGGCTTTGTTCCCCAGGCCCTGCCATGGCATCACAGGCAGGCAGTCCAGGCACATCAGCCCACTCATACATTATGCCCACATGCTGCAGAAGGTATGTGCTTGCCACCATGAGTGCCACGGTTTCTCCACACTCCTCAGGAGATGGCAAGGTGAGTTTGGAAAGCTGCCCAACCCCATGGCCAAGGCATGACCCTGCGAGGCAGGAGACAGGGGAGCCAGGCCAATCCTTTTCTCCCTGCAACTCACAATAAATCTCTCAGCTGGATCTATTAGCTTTGCGTCCTACACAGCTCTTGAGCAGAGCTGGCCACCCTGGGCTGGCACCGGGAGCCTGGCCACACACCTCGAGCCATCTGCACAGACATTCCCCGGCAGCAGTGGCCCAGCTTCATGCAGGAAGCTGTAGCCACGCCAGCAACAAACACTAACCTCCACAGATGGCACCTTCTCTCCAGCACAGTCTTTCTGTCCTGCTTCCAAGGGACAGGGAGAGAGGCTTCATTTCCCGTTTTTTTTTTTTTTTCCCTTTTCTTTGATTTCCCCCCCATTGTCCCTTCTCCTTAGATCTGGAGTTGTGTGCAATCAGAAGAGTGCAGAGCCAGGGAGAGGAGCAGCAGTCAAGCCATTTGAGGTTGAGCAGATTAAAAAAAAAAAAAAGAAAGAAGGAAAGAAAGAAAGGAAGGAAAAAAACCCTAAAGAGACTCTTTTTGTTTGTTGTTAACAACTATTTAATGTCAGGGCTAATTCACAAGTTTAATAAAATCAGGCTTTGTTGAAGATTCAACACCTTCAATTACAGCATTAAAAGCTCACAATAATTACTCCTCAAACCTTCCAAAGATCCTTCAACAAAGTGTGTGGGTGAGGAAGAGGAGGCCAGCCTGGAGTCCCTAATGTCTTAAAGATTTTTAAAAAAATAAACAAAGCAAGCAGAAAAATCCTAAGTCTAATAAAGATGATGACTATGATGTCAGGCTCTCATTATATAGCAAAAAGCAGCAAATGAAAAAGACAAGCCTGATTCTTAGTCACCTTAAATATGACTCTTCTGTGAGTGGATTTCTGCGGGGATAAACACAGGATTTTCACATCCCAGGTGTGCCCAAAACAAGATTTCTAGAAGTGAGGAATTTGACCAAAATCTTAGAACAAGCTTTATTTTTTCTGCCCTGGGCAGGATTTGGAGAAACATCAGCCTCCACTTCATCAGGTCCTGGCATAGCTGAGCCCAGCACCTCATCCCACTGAAATGACCCTTATTGATACAGGAAACAGATGATTATTTGCATTGCTGGTGACAACTAGGAAGCAGCTGATATGGTGAGGAGCAAAGGCTGGGGAAAAAGACTTTGTTCCTGTGGAGAAGGCTTTGTCCTCCTACAGGCACCAGCCAAATTTTCTTTAAGCAATAAAAATGGACAGGGAACGGTTTAACGCATGGGTAAGATTGAGCAGAGCCACATTCTTTCTTCCAATGAAAACAAGGGGAATCTTGTCCTTTGTAACTAGAGAGACTGTGTTTGGCGTTCCTGTTCCCCAACACTCCATCCAGCCCTTGTAGTTCCTTCAAAGGTATATCCAAGGCTCCTTTAACAAGGGTTAAGTAAGTAAGGGATTTCCCCAGTGCAGCAATGGGACTCCTTTGCTCTTTCTAGGCCCAGTAGCACACAATGCCATAGCTCATCTGAGCTGCACTGGTCTCAGAAAAGCCTGACGTGCCTCAGCCCTGGGAACACTCTGAATTATAGCAGGGACATTGTCAACCTCTGCCAAATCGCATAGTCTCAACAGCATTGATAATGATGTCAGATCACATTTGCTGCCTCCTGCAATGGATTGCCATTCCCAAAATTTCATTCAGTTTCTGAAAGGTACCTTAGAACTACTTTTATATCACACGCTATTTTTTACATATTGAAACACAATTCCTCTTACACAGCAGAGACAGATAACCCGGGGTGTTTATAGTACTTCGTGTATACTTAAAATTGCCAGGAAAGTAAAACAGATGTTTTTTTTCCCCAAACAAAACTACACTGCTACACTGGTAGAATTTAGTCCCATGTTTGTTTGCCAGCACGCACTAGCCTTTTTGTAATCCCAACTACACGCACTGCCAAAGCACCTGTGCATGCAGACTGGGTTGCTAGACATAGGGATTTACTCTAAAATGCCCTGGAGGGGGTTTCTCACTCATCTGGTTGATGCACTATGGCTAAACGCGGGATGAGCATTAAGCACTCTGTGCTCCCATCCCTTGCGCACTGTTTCATGCTGCGCTGACACCACCACTGCATGCAGGGCAGTTATTGCTGACTTGCTCTGGGGTAAATGAGGTCGGAAGCAAACTTCTGTGGCAATGGTGTATGCAGACAGTGAAGAAGACATCACACATTTCACCTGTGTTGTTTGGTCTGAGGGAGATCACGTTGAGAGAGAAGCTTGCAAGGAGCCTCGTAAGGAAGAGAAAGCCACGCTACTGCTGCCCTCCACACAGCTCCTTTCCTGCCTGCAGGAGACTCCGCGTGCCTTGGAAGAGAGGGGCAGGTTTTGGGGCCAGGGGTGAGAGTGGACTGTAAGGAAGGCCCCTTTTGGAAAGGCCTCATGGAAAGCACAAGTTGGTCTCAGAAAAGGCGGGTTGCTCTCCTGGGAGGGTGGCAATCCAGGGCAGCAGTGCCATTTGGCCTCATGGAGCTGAAACAGCTGCCAGAGCCCCAAGGAAAACTCCTTACTACAGTTAGGCCAAAATTCATGGTGTGGAATTTCTGACCTCCTCAAACCTGTTTTCAGCTCCGCTGTCCTGGCAGCCCTGCTGCTGTGTGGCACTGCTTCAAGTGGTTTTCTTCTGCCGGCGCCAGCAGGCTTACGACTTTAGCCCTTTCCCACCGCTGCTGCTCCCAAACTGAGCTGTGTTCTGGTGGGACAGGGGCATTAAGGAGAATACCCCACTTCCTAGCAGGCTGGGATGAGAGACTCAGAGGCTGGCAGATCAAGGGAAATCTTTTTCAATGAAGCACTGAATGGTACCTCCAGGGATTTGGCTTCATCAACCAGGTCTGACACAGGATCCACAGTGACCTTTAAAGCATCCCTCAGGGCAACATCCTCCTGCATGCTCTGGTCCCTATCTCCTGTGGAAATCTCTGGGAATTAGGCACCTGAGTGCTATTTAGATGATTAAGTACCCTTGCAGGTGTGATTCTCACTCTCATGCAGTTTCAAACCTGCAAAATGGGTGTGGTAGTGCATTGTTTGACAGTCTCATCCTCTTCGGTCTTTAGTCAGATTTCCTCCAGTTAGGAACTGGTACCACACTTAGGACACATGGTCTGCTGCCAGGTTGCTAAGAAGGAAACACTCTTCTTTCACCCACACCAGCTTTGCAGCATTGCAGCTTCAACATTAAGGAAGCTACCTCTGATGTCCAAAAGAGTGGAGGACGAGGAGGTGGCCAGGGTAATGCCTCTTTGATGTGACCTTACGTGGGCTGGTTTACAGACAAGCCAAGAACACCAAAATAAAGAGTCAGTTAGCTGTGCCTGCAGGTACCCTTCAAGTTCAGTCCATGCTCATTGGGCCTTTGCATCATTCTAAATTAGGTGCTGATGCTTTTTATTTACACTGAATTTAATTTAATGTGCTTGCTTGCTAACTTCCTGCTTATCTGGATACCACATAAGCATATGCCAAATCCAATTATGAAAAGAATGAGAAATACAGCGAATTCTAAACATTTTAAGTAAGCATGATAAATTACCAGCGCTGTGGCACATACCTGTGCATGTGAGAAAGAAAAAGAAAGAAAAAAAAAAAAGGAAAAACCCACACAAACAAACAAAAACCATAAAACAAACACAATACACCTGACTTCCTCCAGCCATCTCACTTGCAAGTCTCGCATGGGGCTTCCAAGGTGAAACCCATCCTTTAACAGCAGCTGGAAATTTCCTGACACATTACATAAGGAAAAACTGTGTTACAGAAGAGTGGGAAGAAATATGAAAATAAGAGCAATAAGCAGGCTTCTGGGTATTGATAAGCACGCTGGTTGAAAGGCATGGTAAACTATAATAAGCAACTGCAGCTCCCAGGTCTCCTGAAAGAAAAAATTCTAGTGGCAAGTTTCACAATTTTCCACCAGGTGAGTAAACTATTTTGGATAGCAGTGAGGCAACACCACTCGTATGAGATTGGGAGTGGCAGCTGTACGTGCCTCCAGTGAAAGGAAGAGGGTAACACTCAGAGGCTTAAGTGACTCTATTGCTAAATGAATCAGAATTTGAAGGAAGAGAAAAGATAAGTGAAAAAGCATTGAAACGGGGCCAGGGAAGACAAGGAGTATGAGTAAAACAGCAGGAGAGAATGTATGATTCAAACTGTTACTTATGACACTTATTTCATATATATATATATATGGATGTGTACATATAAATACATAAAAATAATTCTGATATCTCTATAGGCATAAGCAGAATCTTTTATTCATGAGGGGTTTATCATCTATCAGTCAATCCATTTCAAGGAGACACTGCCTCTTAAGTGCTTTGCAGAGGAAGTTGCTCTGACTGGGGCTCAGGGACAGGCTTTCTCCGCTGCACCCATGAGGCTGAATCCACCTGTGAAGCAGCCTGTTCTGAAGAGACAGGGTCCTCGCTTGGTGTGTTTTTCAGCCAGACTTACAGGCTGAGGACAGGTGAGAAGGGATTTCCTGGAGCTGCGGTGCCTGGCTTGCATAGGGTGGCCACAGGGAAGCCCGGGCCAGCAGAGCTGCCTCGTTGTGACAGCCAGGGCCCCTGCACAGATCTGTTTGCAGAGAGGTTAATAAGATGCTTGTAAGAGCTAGACCCACTGCTCACAGCCATTTCATCTCCTTCCCCCCCCCCCCCCCCCTCCCGCCTCAAGATCAACACCAGCGGTGCTGCCAGTCTCTAATTACATTTTTTAAATCGTGTCAGGTCATGAGGATGTGATGAGCTCTAATTGTGCAGAGCATTTAGGGAGACTTGTAATTACACAGCCATTAAGCTGGTTAAATGCACCAGGGTCTCTTTTGCAATGCTGTGTCAGTTGGCTCTCTCCCAGCAGTGACACAAACACGGGATTAAGCTGGCAATTAGTAATCAGCAGGTACCAAACAATAACTCACTGCTCTGCCAGCAAGCAGGGCTCTTCCTGGGCTGCGGCTCGCATTGCGGATTCCTGCGCCAAGAGGTGCCCTGGGCCCAGAGGGGGGATGTTTGCTTATGTTTCCCAACCTGAGCAGTGGCCCTTGTGTTCACAGTCCTGGCCAAAATCTGCCAGTGCATGGATGTTATTGTCCTGTTTCGGAAGTTTGGGAGTGTACTTGGCACCCTATGAAACCCCAAAAGCTTGCACAAGGAAAAGTAAATGATGGGAACATATGGGGAGGTGGGAAGCCTTTCCAACTCATTCCACAGGAGTTACTCCCAGGGGATGGACCCAGCATCAAGCCCCTGTTCCTCCTGACTGTGCCCCTACCTGGGGTGGAAAATCCTGCATCAGGGCAAAGCAGGGACTTTCAGATGGTTCTCACCCTGTGCTGCCTGCATGGCCTTCCGTCTCTGTCCTCCTTCACCACAGCCTTCCTGACAGACTTCACTGAAAATTGCTTGTATCCTTAAAAACACTCTACATTGGCTAAAAATGGCTTTTTTTTAATTATTATTCTGGTTTCTACCAGGAAACATTCCCCAGCCATTTTTTTAATCGCCTCATTTAGTAAATGAAATGAGTCTGGAGAAAACAAAACCAAACTTCTCCTGCCTGTGTAGGAGGAGCGGGGAAGAGAGGTCCTTAGACCAAACTCTCCTCTCTCTATATCTCAGACCTTGTGACAAGGCAAACCACAGCCCCTGGGTTTTATTCAGCTCTCTCAATTTCTTTGAAGTCTACTTTCGTAACAGTTCACCTCATAAAGGTCAGTTATGTATATAGGAAACATTTTGCAGATTCAAGCTAGGATGGAGGAAGACCCATCAGAATACAAATTTCACAGACAGTAAAAGCTGCAGACTGAGAAGCTCCAGCAATGAGCAGCTGAGGAGGCCCTTTCCTGAGACAGATGTCGTCCCAAAATCAGAGTATCTAACACTGTCACAGAAGAAAAACTGTGGTACTTACATAAAGAGAAGAAGTGGAATAAGATCAGCTTGGATGTCTGAATTAGCCCCAAAGATTTGGTCTAAAGGCATTCCAAGCAAATTGTTGGCTTTCGGCTCCATATCCTAAAGGAAGGGAATGCTTTGGCAGCCACTGCATCCCAAATGCTCAGCTTATGAGTGAACTTAACACTGAGGAGTCTGCCTTTCTGCCTCCTCACAAAATAAAAGGGCAAAGCTGCTGCAGCATCGTGGGCTCAGGAAGAAGCAGGATGTCCCCAGGTACCCTGACATCCCCATCTGTGCAAGCAGGGAGGAGTCATCCAGCCACCTCCAAACAGATGATCGAGGCGCCCTCCTATCTGCACCACCATGCAGATACCTGGGGGCCAAGGGATGTGCCCTGGGAGGGGGACAGATCCTGCAGATGGAGCCAGCTGCTGCTCCCCTCTGCAGCCGAGCCATGTGGTGCTGCTCGCAGCCCTGCCCTGCTGCACATTGTGGTGCCTTCCCTGAGGCATGGGAGCTGCAGGATATGTGCATGGGAACGGCTGCTGAGGAAATAAGTAGCAGTGCCCTGCCAGAAAGGCAATGTGTCTTATGCATCATGAAAAAAATCCATTTAGCCAGTCAGTCCTCAGGTAGAGTGAAATTACCCTTTATCCTCATTGTTACCCAAGGTGGGAGCCCTACATATGACTCCAGCAGTCCTGTAACACAAGAAGAGTGTCACGTCATTTTATTTGTTTACTCTCTTATCACCAGAGCTGCCTCACTGAGCCATGCCAGGAGGAAAGTCCTCTTTTGATGTAAACCTGTTATGAACCAGAGTAGAAAGCTTGTAAAAAGTGACTGGTTCCAATCCAAATTCACAGAACAGAAAGCAGAAAAAAAAACAAACCAAAACAAAACACAGAAGACACACATTATTCCCGCATGTGTAAGAAGGTGTTAAATCAACTAGTGACAGACTTTAACCAGAGCCGCAGTATTACTCAGAGCAGCTTGTCCAAGCATGCAGAAATTGTGGTCAAAGAGTATCCCAATCAGTAGAGGTAGACAGGGATGCCAAGAAAGACAAGTCTTTGCTGGTCCTGCTTTATGTGGAGGGTACTCTTATGAATGGTTTTAATAAAGACTTAATTGATTGTTCTGGAGTCCGTCAAGCTAATAAATATTTATGGTCCTGACTCAGTCATCTAGAACACATTCCACAAGGCACTTAGAGGCAACTGCACAAGACAGCCAGACACATGTCTGTCATATGCTGATGACGTCCATAAATCATGCACTAATCACATGCAAGGCAAACCTTAAGAGAAAGTGAGATTTCTGCATCTTTTTAACAAATCAGGACATGGAATAATAATTTTGTCCTTGTAGCTCCAGGCCAGCATTTGAGAGATGTCTGTTCAAATCCTGGTTCTGCAGCAGGTTTCCATGTGTTCACAGGAGTAAATCACTTGAGGATGTCTCCACAGTGCTGATCAGACCTTTCAGCTCTCCTGTTTCCTGGGCACAGACAGAAACAGAGGCAAATACAAGGAAGACACAACCATAAAAATACAAATTAAGATAAAGCCAGATTCCCCTGCTGCTTTATCACGTAAACGTACAAATATAGCTTGACAGCAATGACTCAAGGGAAACAATGACCTTATCAGAACTCTCAGATAGACTTGAGCCATAAGTGAAAACAAATGATCTACTGACATTCCTTATCATCTTTCTAGTGTCTATGGGAGAACTGAATTTACCTCCGCATATCTGTTTCCTCTAGCACCCTCACCATCAAGTGAGTCTATTGTCCCCCCACCAGCTTCCTTTGCCGCGCTGGCAGCAAACTACAGGATTTCCAGCCATTGCACCAACCTTACCTGGGCTTTCAGATGGTGGCTCCAGCTCTGTACTACCTAGCAGAGCATGGCCAGGATAGAAAACTGTCTCTCTCTCTGTTTTTTTGCCTCCTGAGCTGCAGCCTTACCTCCATTTTCCATCACTTCAACATTTGTTTGCACTCCCAAGAAGCAGTCCCAGGGGAGTTTCATCAGTCAGCTCCCTACATCTGCTGGGCAGCATCCAGGAGGAGCCCATTCTCTTCTCACTTAGTGCTTAGGAACTCAGGGGGGCACAAGGAGTCACCCAAAATCTCTTTACATGCCCACGTTATCCCCAGCTGCTGATCCTGGCACAAGCATCTGCAGTTGGTCAGGGAACATTAATGCAGTAGGAAAACCCCACTGTGAAAGGGAAACTGCTGGGATGCGACGAGCTTTAGATCTCCAGCTCATGCATGTTTGAAGTTATGCCAGAGGACTTAAGGGTCTGCTTTTCCTATCAAGATAAAGCAATTATTTGTTTTACAGACAGGTAGTTGTTGAAAACCATTCTTGGGGGAAAGATGAACAGCACTTGCAATTGCTTGGCACCTTGTGCTAAATTAAACACGGGCTTGGTAGTTCATTGGAAGTTTGTATATGTGATATGTGCCTTCATTTTCATCTGGAATTTAGCCAAATGTATTTTTTAGTTTCCTGAGAAAGGCTAATTATAAAAATTACTATCAAGGTTCAGAATTTTTTTTTTTGAAATGAAAAAGCATGCCTCTGGAAATTTTCCAGAATAAAAGTTTTTTTTTTTTCTTTCTCTTTTGAAGAAAGAAGTTGCTTAGAGTCAAGACATTTAAAAAATATTAAAAAAATTGACCCAGCATTTCCTGCTGCCCTACTAATAATCATAAGTGTGAGACCATGAAGACCTGCACACGAATTTTTAAAAAGAGGCATCAGGAAGATGCCTCAAAATACAGAAAAGGCCCTGTATCTTCCTTAGAATAAAAAATTAACAAAAAGGGGGAAAAGGAGGTCTCTGAAACCAAACAATAATAAAAATTCCCAGTTGACTGCATGTTCAGTCAGACTTTGTCAGTCACAGCAGACCTGAGCTGGTAAGGCTCTAAGAGGGGATGGGGTGTTCCCTTGGCTGTCATGCAGACACGTGTTCATGTCTGCCTCCTCTGACACAGCTCACTCACCTCCCAAAAGCAGCAAAAACACTGACTGCACCTTGAGCTGGTACAACTGAGCACAGGACAAGTTTGATAACCCTTGTAGCAGTTTAGAAACACTCAAGCCACAGTAGGTAAAATGGGGTATTTTTTTCTCCATGCCAACCTGCTGCATTCACAGTGTTGCTGCTACCCTGGAACATCTGCTTTACATTGCCAGCACAGCTGTGCGTGACGTACCTTACACTCGTTTAGGCATTGCACAACCCTCTGGCAGGGCTGTTGATCGTCTGCAGGGATATCCACGACAACCAGAAATTCTAAGAACAGATTTCAAGTGTCTGCAGTCACTGCACTGCTCAAAGTCCTTCTCCATCCATGCAGAAACACATTGTGCCCCAAGGGTCCCATAGATTTCAGCGGGGCTCCTCCCAGAATCGCACACTGAGTCACCATAAGTGCAGCATCTGCTCCTCACTCTCTGCTGATCCCATGGGCCTCCTGGCTGTGCCCTTATGAGTAAGTTCTCCATCACCAGACCTAAGGTCAGAGCCACGGAGCTGGTCTGGGTGCCCCAGGCACACAGCAGTGCATCCCAAGAGCTTATCAGCCGGCATCAGTACGGCTAAACCTCCCAGGGCTAGATTTCAAGAGTAGGACAGAAGGCTGGGTCTGGTTCCTGACAAGACACCAACAGGGCATTTGAACAAGCGAACCCCTCACCAAGCCCAGAGAAGCCAGCAGGGCAAGGCTGTCCTTCCAAAACTCGTGGTCTTCCACAACTCCCCGCCCTCCACCTGGGAAGAGAAAGAACCGAGCTACGTTTTCCCCCAAAATTCCTTTTATGCCAAGCAATGTATGTTCTTTGCAGAAAGCAGTGGGAATGATGAGATGAGAATGATGAGGGAGCAACACATGTCCCAGGCTGCAAGGTCAGTTTTTCCCAGGCGTTTCAGTGCACCTTAATACCCAGCAGAGTCTGGCATTTATACCTCTTCAGACATATGAGCACTGGCTCCTTCTCATCTGCTGTGTGCACAGTGCCTTTTTTATAGGCAGACAGGCAGAAGCAGTTCACCAGCACCCCTGAAAGTTTGTGTTGAAAAGAAAAGGCTTTTCCCAACCAGCTACTGCTCGTAATGTACCTCTGCCATCGCTTCATCTGTGTTTTGGTGGTACCTGCAGGACTTTTTTCTGGCTACATTTGGTACCACAAGAAGCACACAAGGACAGGCAATGGTCAGAGAGCAGACTGGAAGTGAATTTGCTGTCTTCTTCCCATGATTTTTTCCCCTCCCACCACTTTTTTTCTCACCTTTCCACAGAGGAAAAAGTAATGGTTGAAATAAGTTTGATCTGGGAGAGGGACAGCAATTAAAAAAAAAAAAATTAAGTACTCCAAAAGAAATTCCAGTTACAGAAAAAAATTCACTTTCTGTCAAGGAAGTGTTTTGGCCAGAAGCAGTTTCATCAGCTGCGACCCATGTTTATCTCAGTATCTTCCTCCCCATCTCATGGTATTTTTAACCATATTTGCCAAAGACAGGTTTCAGTAGCAGCATTGCCTGTTCCAGGATTAACTCCTCACAGACTGTCCTCCTCCACCTATGTATTTGGCTTCATTGAACCGTGATTCTAATTCAGTTAGGGGCAGTTGTTTGTAACGGTAAGCCCTGAGAGACCACAGGGAGAATAACTGATGCCTGAGCTGTGTGGAAGACAAGCCTAAGCTGAGCCCTTGTAGGGGGGGGGCAAGGTGGAGGATGTCCTTCAGTGCAGAAGAAACCACGGCATCCAGGTGGAATCCAGCCCAACCTGGAGTCCCCAGCCCAGCTCTGGGCAGCCACCAGTGCCAGGACCATCCTGGGAAGGGCAGGAGAGGAGGTAGAGGGTCCGTCACCCCCAGAGCAGTAGCCAGACATGGGGGCTGGCCAGGGTGCACTCTGCCTTCCCCCGCACCCAGCTGCTGTTTGCCAATGGACCTGCAGCCAAAGTCCCTGACACTGGCGTCAGGCACCGGCTGTCCCTGCCCACCTGGGTAACATCCATCCAAGCCCCCAACAAACACTAAAGAGAGAAGCTGTTGTTGAATGGCTATTGTTGAATACCACTGTTTGAGGCATGGGCTTATGGCTTTTGTTCAGTTGGATCTTTTGCAGTGTTTGGGGCACAGATAAATATTCAAGTACTGCTTCCACACAAGCAGATGCAGGCAGATGAAGGCAGCTTGTATTCCTTGCCCTTCAGTGCTGCTCTGTCCCTCTGCTTGTTCGTGCCCAGCTGTAGAAGTCAGGGAGACAATAAGAGAAGTGGATGCATGCAAATGAAAGGGAGAGAGAGAGAGGAAAGAAAGGAAACACCCTGAAGACAGAATTCTGTGTGTCTGCTGCCAATCATTATAACAATAATGGCCATCAAGTACAGACACAGATTACTCTTCTGTCTCCTGCCTGGCTGCCCACACGGTCAGGACTTTAGTCCAACACATCAGTTAGAAAGTCAAATACATTGAACTTGGGACCTCAGTTTCTCTGATAAGGAGAAAGTGCGACAGCCAGACCAAGAGCTGGGAGCCAGCTACCTTTTACACACTGCGAGTAAGCCCAGCTTTGTGCTGATATTTAAAAGATCTTTGCCCTTTAGCATGAACAGGAAATCTTAAAATGGAAAATATGCAGCTTAAAGGAAGGGGTGAGGCTCACTTGAAACGTAAGAATGTACATAAGGATAGGAAACAACAGGTTGTTAAGAAACCACAATTCAGTTATTAAAAAAAAAAATCAAGGCTCAATATAGATTTTATTTCCCCTCATTAGGGATCAGCAACTTTTTTTTTTCCTTCTTTTTTTTAAGGTTTCACTACGAGCAGAGGAAACTCTTTTTCTCTACCATGCCCTGGAGCATTGCCTTTTTTTGCCAGCCACCCCAGGGCAGAGGAGGTGAAAAGCCCGTTCCCCAAGCACAGAGAAAGCAGATGAAGGGCAATGCCGAGAGAGGAGTGGGGTGACCAGCTGCTGCCAGAGGCACAGTGGATACAGAGCTGCCTGGACCACCAGCCACCAGCACCTCATTTTTAGGTGATGCCTATGCTAGTAAGCTGAGCAATGCCAAGGCACGAGCTTGAGGGCTTTGCTGGCTACAGCAAAAGAGTACATAGAGGTCTGTCTGAGATCTCTTGAAGGATGAAGGTAGAGATTTTCATATCTTCGAAGGCTTCCCAATTCAGGTACCCAGCAGCTAAAGCCAGGGTGCTTCTAGGTACAGCAGAGGTGAAACTTTTACTGCATGCTCAGCTCTAAGATATGTTGCCATCAGAATTAGGCAGCAGAAAACCAAGGTGCTGTTTCAGCAGCAAGTGATGGACTAGGACACCCTTCTTCCTCCCAAGTCCTGCCCTGGCATCCAAAGTCTTTTTTCTACAGTCTTATAGAGCTGCTTGTGTAAATCAGCAACCACTCTCCCACACACAGATTTCCTTCTAATCACTG